>PXOB01000138.1:0-78830 GCA_003012115.1 Trichothecium sympodiale
ATAAAAATATTACTTTAAGTAATATTTAAATCTTATTAATACTAATAGTTAAAATATTAATATTAGCTATATTACTATAGCTAGGTTAAGCTAATTAAATAGCTTAATAGCTTATAGCTATTACTTAAAGTATTTAAAGTTAAATATACTTAAGTTTTTAATAATATCTTTATATATAACCCCTTAAAGAAAATAAAGTATATTATTAAATATTAAAGGTTATATTATTATAATAGCTATTATATATATATATATATATAGTTAAAGATAAAGATTAAAAAAAACTATAGCAAGCTATACTAGCTTTATAATTATTATAATAATAATACTTATCTTAATAAGTTCTTAAAAACTTTAATTTATTAAATTCTTATTTAATTTAACTAATTATTATTTAAGTTTAAAAGCTATTTATATACTTTAATAATTAATTATATTACTTATCCTTTAAATACCTTTATAATAAATTATATTTAAAATTCTATATTAATATTATTTTATTATATAAATAATAAATATTTTAATTTATATATTATAAGAATTAATAGAAGTTTATTTTATTAATTTATTTATAAATAAAATATAATTATATTTAAATATTTATAAATTTAATAAAAACTAATTATAAATTTATATATAATATATATAAAAAGAATAATTTTAAAGATAGATAATATAATATTAATAGAAAGAATATTATATAATTTAAATAAGAAATTATAATTTTAATTAAAAGTATTATAAAAATAAATTAAATTAACAATAAAAATAATTAAATAACTTTATAAATTATTATTATTATTATCTTATTTAAATAATATTATATAATACTTTAGTAAACCTTTTCTATTATAGTAATAATTTCTTTATTAAAGTTATAAAATCTTTATAAAATAATATTATTTTAAATAAAATAATAAATTACTATTTATACTTATATATTTATATTAAAATTAATTATAATTATCTTTTTAAATATATAAAATGATATTTCTAGCTTATTTTATTATTCTTTACTTATAGTTAGTATAAATTAAAACTATATAAAGTTAAGTAAAGTAACTTATAAGGAAAATACTTTATTTAAAGCTATATAATTTCCCTAACTTTAATAGTAAACCTTAAGGAGTATTTATTATATAATAATAAGCTTATATATAGCTATATATTTATAATATAGTATTTAAGCTATTTTATATAATAGTTTATTATAATATAAATTAATTATAATGGCTTTTTTTTTAATAATATAATATATTAAATTAAAAGAATAATTAATATATTTAATTAAATAAATAGAAATCTATTTACTTATAATTAATAGAATATTACTATATATAGTATATAATAAGAAATTAAGCTATTAATTCTATTTAAATAAAAGTATTTAATTTATTAAAAGATTATTTAAAATCTTTATTATTTAATTAAATTAATAATATTAATAATAATTATTAAAATATATATAGTTTTTTTATTATTTCTTAATATTATATAGTAATTTATAATATTCTTTATAAGAAATATTAAATAAATTATTATTTATAAAATAATATTTTAATATAAAGTTTAATAAAGTTAATAATTATATTAAAGTTTTACTTTCTCTATTTCTATAATATAATTAATAAATATAATTAAGAAACTAAATAATAATAAACTTTAATAGTTTTTTTAATAATTAATTTAATATTCTTTATAATTACAACTTTATTATATTTTAATATAATTTCTTTATTTAAAGTAATATTAATATAATTAAAGTATTATAAGTTATAATTATTTTCTTTTATTATATTTTCTTAATATAAATTATTATTATTATTAATTATTAAATTTAAATTATATATTTATAAATAATTAATTTTAATAATTTAAAAAAAAAAATATTTTTTATTTATATTATAGAAATTAATATAAATAATTAAGAAATTTATAAAATAATCTTATTATTTTAATTTAATAAACTTAATATTATTTCTTTTTATTATTATTTATTTCTTTTTAAAAATAAATTATTAAATATTTATTATATATTATTTTTTTAATTTATAATTAATAATTTTTTTAAAATTATTATATAATTTCTTATATTTATATTATTCTTTAAATAAAACTATAGTATATATATAGAATTTAATTATATAAAAGTTTAATAAAAGTTTTTTATTTAATTTATACTTTTTATTATTATTACTTAAAGAATATTTATATTTATATTTTTTTAATAAATTTATAGCTTATATTAAGATTAGTAAAATTAATTAATAAAAATAAAAATATATTTATATAATAATCTTTATAATTAAAAATATATTATAGTTTAAAAAGGAATATAAAAAAACTAAAGTAATATAAAGTAAAAATTTAAACATTTTTAAATAAGCTTAAAGGCTTAAATTATAATAAGTATAATATTAAAATTTAAAAGCCTTAAGGGTTTTATATTAAAACTTAATATATAATATATTAAAATATAAAAGTTTTATATTAAAATTTAAAATATATTATATTAAAATATAAAATATATTATATTAAAATATAAAATATATTATATTTAAATATAAAATATAATTTATAATTTATAATTTATAATTTTATATAATTTTAAATTCTTATATTATTAATTTTATACTATTTATTAATATATATAATATAATATATTAGTTATAATTTATATAAATATATTAATTAATTATTCTAATTATTAATTAATAAATAATAAATAAAGTAAAAATTGCTAAAATTAATTAAAAGTAAATAGCTTTTAAGTATAATTATAATATTATTAATAGCTTTAAAAATATTAATTAAATTATAAGCTTAAAAAGCTAAAAGAAAAATAATTATTATAAATTATTTTAAAAATATATTTATATAAGATTTATATAATTATTTATATTAATTTCTTATAGTTTTTTAATTATATATTATTTATATTAAATATATATTTATTAAAAAAAGACAATCTTTATTATTTTAAAAGTATGTCAAAAAATTTTTAAAATTTATTTAAAATTATAATATAATTTATATTATAAATATTTAAATATTAAATATTAATTAAATTATTTAATTAATAAAATTATAATATTATAATTATTTTTATAATATTTTATAATTTTAAAAATATTTTTATATTTAATATTTAATTTATAATAATAAAAATAAATTTATAAATATAAATTTTATTAAATATTTAAAAAAATCTTTATTAATTATATTATATTTATAATTTATTTTTATTATTATTAATATTTATTATTAAATACTTATTTATATTTTATTTTAAATATAATATACCTATAGGTAGTTTATTTATAGATTAAGGTATTTATATAATACTATGGGTACCTATATCCCTACCCTACCTTAACGGTCACCTTACTTACCGAAGATCACCCGGACCTTCCCCTTGATCTGTCATGAGGGGAATCAGGTTCCATCACTTCCATCACTCAAATGGGCTCTCCCTCTGCAAATTAAACCGTGAGCAGCGTGCCCGACTCCAAAACGGGGCTGTCGCAAACTCGTCTGCATCCAGAAGAAGTTGGCACGATGCCACGACCTGACGATCCCTCGGTCGAGCATGAGCTACCGTCATCTCGTCCGTCCCTAGTCATGCGCGCTAGTCGATTCATACCCAGGATAGTAAAGCAATCGCACTGGCGTCGTCGCGATCACTATGCCGGCGCGCTGCTGTTCAACTGCGGCGCCTTCGTCCTGCCGGCCCTGTACGGTACCCTGTCCAAGCTATGGGTGGCCAACATTGACTCGAGCATGGTCGTCACGACCGACGTGTACACATACATTGGCGTCTTGGCCGAGGTGTTGAATGAAGGTCTTCCCCGCGCGGCCTGGGTCATCATAGGCGATAAGGCGTCGCGGTCTCTTGGCCAGCGCCTCGGCCTGGCCCACACCATGATATTGGTCCAGTCCGTCCTCGGCTTGATCATGAGCCTTGTCTTGGTCGCCGGCGCCCATGCTTTCGCCCGGGCCTTTGTCCCCGTCGAGGTCCGCGCCGCCAGCTTGACCTATGTCCGTATAAGTGCCTTTTCGGCCCTGAGCTCCGCCGTCGAGACCGCCGTTGCCGCCAGCACCCGGGCCCTGGATAAGCCCGACGTTCCTCTCATCATCAGCTCGGCCAAGTTTGCCATGAACATTGTCCTGGACATGCTGCTCATCTCCTGGTTCCACGTCGGGAGCCACCGGCCGACCGTCAACTTGCAGGCGGGCATCCAGCTGGCCTGCAACATGTGTGCGGCTTTTGTTGGTCTCGCCTACTTTATCTCCACGACCAGCCTTCAGTACTCGCGTCGTCGTGCTAGTGAACCCCGGGGGGTTAGCATCCTTGAAGATACTGCAGAGGTAGTTTTAGGGGGCCATGTCGACCATACTCGACCCACGGTCCGTGCTTTCATGGTGCTTCTGCGCCCAGGCGTTTTGACGCTGATCGAGTCGGCCATTCGAAATGCTCTATACCTGTGGTTGATCAGCACTATAGTAGCGCTAGGGTCGCTGTATGCTACCGCTTGGGGCATCTTCACAACCATCAGATGGGGTCTCGTCATGGTTCCCGTGCAGTCCCTCGAGGCGACGAGCCTTGCCTTTGTCGGACACCACTGGGGCTCCTGGCGCCGGAGGATTGGTGTGCATGTCCGAACACCGGGTCGGGTGTCCCCGAAGACGATCCTCCAGATCGTTCAACCCGCCATGATTTCCGTCGTCCTCGCGTTGGTAGTGGAGGTGCCCTTGGCCATCTTCCTGTCTCTCTGGGGCGCGGAATCGTTTGCGTGGTATCTCAGCGCCTCGGAGGACGTTGCCAAGATAACCGCTCAAATGTGGCGGACAATCGACTGGTGTTATCTATTCTATGCCGTATCTACGCAGCTGGCAACCGTTCTCTTGGCAACGAGGCCGAAATGGTACCTTTATCAAAGCCTCCTCAGCAACCTCCTTTACGTATTGCCGTGGGCCATTGTTTGCCAGACCAAGAATCTAGACGAGGACAATGCCTGGACATACCACAG
Organism: Trichothecium sympodiale; assembly: GCA_003012115.1. Lineage (NCBI taxonomy): Eukaryota > Fungi > Ascomycota > Sordariomycetes > Hypocreales > Trichothecium > Trichothecium sympodiale. The sequence continues at coordinate 5,031 of PXOB01000138.1, forward strand.
ACTTGTATTTGGCGGGAGTCTAGTTTTCAGTCTAGTTGATATTGCCTTGGTAGATGGACTATGGGCCTGGGTCTTGCTTCGAGGAAAGTCGAGGCTCGAGATGTTTCGAGGATGAGAGGGATTGAATCAGAGAGGCGGTGACTTGAATTCGAGATGTTTGTATTCGAATACCCCTTCCTTATAAACTAGTCCCTCATCATGCAATAGGATGCAACGCGACAGACCCCAAGATGTGCTACCTAGTCAAAATACGCAGGATTGTCCCCGGGGAGCCTGTCAAGCTTTCCATCCAAGCCCACGTCCTCGTTGGGAGCAGGGCTCTCGGGCGGCTGGGTCGTAATCTCACCCGGCGTCCCGTTCGGCCCAACGTTGAGGCTGCAGCCGGGATCGTCGGCCCCGTTTGGCCCCGTGCAGGTGGCCATGGCCCGCTCCAGGCGTTCCTGATCGCTCCAGCCTTGCAGGTAATCGCCATCTGCGGTTTTGCCCGTTAGCTTGTTCTTCAGTCTCCAGGTTCATGAGAATAAACTCACGCAAAGCGTAACCGATGCCGTCACCTTCAGAGTAGACCCAACGGTTAAAGTCCTGGACTTGTCGAGAGTTGTAGAAGAACTCGGTAAAGACGGAGACTATGGCGACGGGATGAGACTCGGGGCAAACGCCGCCGTTGTAGTCTCCGATTGTAGGAAAGGCCATCTGTTCTAACGATATTAATCTAGCGTTGAATATGTTTAAAGGTGCAGTTACTTACGTGGCTTTTGTGATCATCCGAGTCGAGGTCTCTGCCGTTCCAGCATGACGGGAAATATGTCTGAGCACGCATTTCGGTGCAAGGGGCTTGGGTAAGACCGGTGCTGTCATTGCCTGGGTCGAGACAGACGTGAGAAATGGCACGATGCTCAGGGTTTGATTGATCATATGTTCTACGAGATGTGATTCAGTACATGTTTAGTATATGATCCAGTGCATGTGTAGTGAAATGACTTCAATACAAGGAGTGCTTACCGTCGCTTCGGGTCTCCAACAATCATCCGTAGTCCCGCTGGAGGAGCAATCGCGCCGGATGTTCTATCACAGTTCTGACGGCCTTGCTCAAAGTTGCATGTTCTGTCAATGTAGTACGCGTTCTATGAAATGTCAGCAAAGGACAACTCACATCATGCAGTCCAACATACTATACCCAGCAGCTTGATCAGCTCAAACTTCCCGTCGCGGTCCTGATGATATAGCTGAGGCTGCCAGTACATGCTCTTGTCGAGCATCTTGTTGCAGGTCGTCGACTCCGAGTTTCTGGCCGCTTCGTTTGACGTCTCGAGCGCAAAGGCCGTGCCTCCTACCACCGCGTGGACGTGTGGGCTGATTTGGCCGGGAAAGAGGATTGGGTCACCTCTCTGGGTCGTCAGATGGCCGCATTGCACGATGAACAGACCGCCCTGGGCAGCGACGGCTGGGAGCAATGTGGCAATAGCGGGAAGAAGGATCGAAGCTTTGGAGAGCATCTTGACGTTGTCGCCTTGACGTGACACAAGATGAAAACTGAGGTAGTTGATGAGCTAGCAGATTTGCCTCATAGAAGAAACAGATAGCCAATTTCACGATCTGCATCAGACCCTTTATAGATTACTATTTTTTTCCGATTTTCCGACGCGACCCTTTATAGATATCGCGTCATTAGCCGGTGTCCCTATATACAGTCTTGTAGGCAGTAAGTGACCATTAACATTATTGTCTACTTTCTGTATTTGTAAAGGTCTACCTACAACCTTTCGGGCCGAAAGAGACCAAAACGATGTCCTAATGCGCATGCATATGGCCAAAATCATATTCGTCGAGGGGACGCGGCATCTTCGTGCCAATCCTGACCCGATATCCAACGTGAAGCGAACTCCAATCATCTACTATTGCATTAGGAAATTAGACCTATTTTGTGTCCAAAACCTACTTTTCTCATCAAAAACCGCTTTATTTTCATGATTTAATGTGGTGATGGTGGTGATGGTGTAGTAGTGGTGCAGCAACCCTCACGTGGTATTTCTTTACCACTCGTTTCACCAAGACCCAAGTGAGAGGTCTCAACGGACTCGTCCGACCTTCCCCGTAAAATGAGGTTACAAAGTTACACCGCGCGATGCTACCCAGCGCATACATAGCTTAGCTCGCGGTGCACCTCGTAATTGGGCCAATCAAGGATGAAAAGTGCCATCAGGCGGTTGCGTAAACGATGCTATGGCTCGCGGAGGAATGACAATTGTAGGCCATGCTCTTTAACATTCTTTCGGCAATCTTGGTCACATTATGTTACAGGCTCAAGCCAAGACAGGACACCTCATGTAAAGGTTGCGACGCGGCTTACTTCGCAAATATATGTTGCAATGCTAAGCTCCTAGCCTACGACGTGCGCTCGGGATGTCGCTCTCACCACGTCTGACTCTCGTACTTGCAAAGGATGCCATGCTCTTGCGTCCCCGTGTGATGACACGGTTGAAAAGAGCTGCACACCCACAAGTTTCGCGGATTATTAGTATGGTGTTGCAAGACACGGATCAGACGAGCGAGGATGGCATCCCAACAATAGCATCGAGATTAAATCTAAAGCTGGGTACCATCCATTTATTTACCATAACCAATAGATGTCATGTATTATAGTTCTTCTGGCAAGACAGAGCGGTTAAATGATCACAGTTGCAGCTCGACAAACTCTTCTTGAGAATCAACCGTGCTTTGTCCCATAGGGGGTCAAGCAAGGTGAGCCCATCTAAGCCAGGGAAAGGGGATACCTTCCACTGGAGCATCATGGTTCGGTAAACCTTGGATACTCGATGTATCTCTTCGTGAACCGGCAATCATGTTCAATCATCTACTCTCATAGTTGTCCATGTATGTTACATTCTGATGGTGCATGAAGAGGCTGCGGCCTAGCTTGACCAAGTCTTTGCTGGTTCACGTCTTAGCCCTAGCATCGGCCATGGCGTTGGCAATGTTGCCCCTATTCTAGAAGAGCTCCGTTTTACCGTCTGGCCCAGGATAAGTTTCCTCCCCGTCCCGACGCTGGCGAACTGTCAATGTGGCACCACCCGTCCGTAGAAGTAAGTTATTGGCAGCATCAAATACTGCTGCTCTCCGGTCTGCTCGTAAATTCTCAGGTATACAGTGAGCGGCGGGACATGTGTGTTGACGTGTGACCGATCCGCACCACGAGGGTCTGGGTCGTTTTCCGTTGTTAGGACTAGGATGTCACCACCTCTCACAGCTGCATAGAACAGTGATACGCGGTTTGTCAAATGATTCAGCAGCCTGAGGTGTCTTTCATCGCCCATCAGACTGTAAATCTCAGGGGAAACTTTATTCTCATCGGCCGAAAACTCTCTAGCAGTATACAGATCCTATATATAGTCAATGTCCTGCCTCACCCGGCTGTTCCGAATACAGTGGATGATAAACATCGTCGCATATCGTATTCTTCCAATCAAGCCTTGACGAGACCATGTTTCTCTCGGAACAAGCCACGACCCAGCTGCACTGGATCTAAGGCGAGAGAGTTGTACTGAAGCAGTACTTCCACCCCCAGGGATTGTAGCGATATTGACCGAAGCAGCCCTTACACCGCTATTAGAGGCAAGAAAAATGGCCGTGAAAGCTAAATCTTGGATATGCCATCGCAAGCTGGTCACCAGCATGGTCGTTGCTCGCGTGGGTAGATTATTATGAATAACAGCGCTTGCTTCTATATGTCTACTTATTTCACTATCAAAACGAAAACTTTCCTCCTCAGTCGTAACCATATGCCGGACGTTGAATACTCTTTATACATTAGGGTCATGCAAAGGTATAGCTGATGTAATAGCATTCTCCCATGTCAATGACACGGCCATTAGCTCCCATACCCGACAGCCACTTCAAGCCGTTTACCAGATTTTGTCTTAATTGGCGCGGGAAATGGCTGATTCTCAAGAGGAGCTGATCAAATGGTGATCCGTCCAGGATATCACACCCGTGCGGGGTAGCTGGAGTAAGGGTGCGTGGACCCTTAGCATGGCCGGGATCTGCAAAATGAGGGGTCTGAAATAGCGATTGATTCATGCCCTGTCCACCAGTCCCAGATAAGATGGACATTCTTTCTAATCATGTTGCTATATATGGATTTGGGTTCTTTGTCATAGGAATGATGTCATGACATAAACTCAGGTAAACAAGTTCCCCGCAAGGCTTACCGAATCGTCTCAGATGCACAGCGGCTGAAACCATCAGCAGTGTTGATGGAAATGGTCAAATCGAACCTAGGGGCATTAGGAGCTCAAGAGACGAAATGGCATGGCATTCTTATTGTTCCAGCCCGTTGAAAACTCATGTCTTTATGGGCATTATTTCCATACCCGTAAGGACATGACGATTGTCTTGTATACGCAGCTGTCTTGAAATCATAGAGAAAATAGCACAAGTCTGGATAGCATCGTAGTATGATGCCGGCGTAAAATATGCCGAGGCGCGAATCGGCCACTCGGTAATTCGGTCTTTTTCTACGGACGGAAAGATGGCATACCATCATTGGGCCTCGATTCAATGTCGGCATTTCTGAAAGCCGCCTCCGACGTTGCAAACGCGATGCACTCGGTCGAACGCGAGATGCGAAGCGTTCAGAGTACAAGAACACCGGGTTGCTCTCTCGAAACACAAAGAATGTCGTGCCGTATATTCATACCGACCAAGTCTCCAACATGACCTCTGTAATTTGTTTCGGCCCAACGGGCAACGTCGGCTCCATAGCCGCGCGCACTGCTGCATCGCACGGAGCCAAGGTCTGGCTGGCAATGCGGGACACTTCCAAGGCCGTGCCCGGCTTGAGCGCCGAGGAGGAAAAGTCTGGGGGGTATGAAAGGGTGCAAGCCGACCTGACCAATACCGACACCCTCGCTGCGGCGGTAAAGAGCTCTGGTGCTAAGCGTGCCTTTCTTTACATTGCCTTCACCCCTGATTACATGAAGTCGACTCTCGAAGCACTCCGGTCAGCTGGGATCGAGTTTGTAGTCTTCCTGAGCAGCTCGACCGTCCATGGCCAGCTGCAAGACATTCCGCCGAGCGACGCCATCCCCCATCTTCACGCTCAGGTGGAGATCAACCTCGCCCAAGTCTTTGGGCCGGAAAACGTTGTCATGGTACGCCCGGGGACATTTGCGACGAATATTCTGCGGTACAAGGAGGGCATCAACAGCGGCAGCGTGTCAGTATTTGGCTCAGACGCTGAGATGGATGCCATCACCCCTATCGACATGGGCGAGGTCAGCGGCACGATCCTGGCCAAGGGGCCTCGTGACGGGCAGCGAATAGTCTACCTGCACGGGCCGAAGCTCATAAAGACTTCCGAAGCCATCCAAAAGGTGGCAAAGATCCTTGGGAAAACTGTACAAATCAACGAGATGGACCCTGCGTCCGCCCTGGAGCACCTTACCAGCTCTGGGATGCCAAAGCCCGTGGCGGAATACATGATTAGGATCTTGACGGGACCAAAGGAGCTGAGGGCTAAGCATATTGAACATCACGAGGAAGGGGTCAAGAACATTGAGCTGTACCTTTCAAGACCGGCTCAGGGGTTTGAAGAGTGGGTGACTGAGGACCGCAGCCTTTTTACCTCTTAGACGGCCACTTTGACATGTCATTCCCGATAAGTCACCAGCATCTGGATAAACTCAATAGAGTTTAATTTGAGTAAATAGTGTTATAATAGTTTTGCAAATGGGTGGACTTGACTGTTACTTGGAAGACTGGGCTAGGCGGGTACGATGCGTTAAAATATGAGATAGATTTTACCGTGGAGAGTCTCCTGAACTATGCAACCATATGGAGAATAATACCTCAGGTGTTCTTTAGTTATCGATCTTTTCAGGGATTGCCATGCTAAACATGTAATCATTGTGTCCCGTGTTCTATCGAGAAGAACCGGGTTGATGAAACATTATTATTATTGTTATTATTGGTATCAATCTCCGGCGCAAAAAGCGCAGGGCATAAAATCCTAGTCTTCTTATAACAAAATTCACACACAACCAAGCCACTCCCATCCTACTCACATCCCAATACCCTTTAAACTCCACAACAACCAAAAAGCGCGCACAAATATTCGTAAACTTTTAGTATCGTCCCGTAAATCATGTGGCCCCCTTTCCCGAATCTACCCACTTGTCCTAGCTGACTCGGTGTAGCAATTAGCCTTGGCGGATGCAACCAGACCAGTCTCATCATGGTCTGACTGGTATTGATCATGCGCCTCGTTTGCAAATGGGTTGACTGTCGTGAGCGTGTGAACGTGTATGTTCCCGCTCAGGTTGTGATTCTCAGTCCGGCTTCTGTCCGCGGTTCTTGCAAGGTACGAATTACCCTTGAAGTGACCGTCGTATACGCGCTTGATAGCCGGCAGGCAAGTGGTGATGACACCGATACCGACCTCTGCATTACTATACACTGAATTAGCAATGCCTCTTTCAGCAGAAGCCTGAGACGAGTTACGTACCCGGATAGAATAACTTGTATAAACACAATGGTTTGGTTGGGAGACTTGCCACTCGTGACAATCATGGCCAGTCGATAGACGCTGAAGCCAGTGGCTACACCACCAGCGCACAGCATGCTCATAACGTGCAGCTTTCTGCGGAGCGGCATCTGGAGCGACCAGATGAGCGGGATCGGGAGCAGCAGGATGGCGAGATCGCTGATGACGCTGACAATGGCATCGGCCGTGATGATGGCGCTCTGGTCCAGGCACTTGGTCGGGTCGTTGTTCCAGTAGGCGCTGATGGGATGGCAGATGAAGATCTTGATTAAGAGACCCGAAGTGTAGTATAGCGTGTTGATGGTTAATAGCACCCAGATACCGTAGCGAACCTTTTTGTGCACTCCGCCGAAGACGCGGTTGATGATGAAGAGGAGTGACAGCTTCACCGTGAGCGTCATCGGTGCGTAAAAGATGGTTGCAGCGTAGGTGGACTAAGGAGAAGAAAAAAAGTCAGCAAGTTGATCTGAGGGGTTTTGAGATTGTCAGTCGCGTGCACTTACTTGGTTAAACTTGATTGCGGTCGCGGGAGAAATCTCCCATTCGTTCAGTCCACCTCCATACTTGCTAGCTATTACAATGTTGGCCGTGTATCACTCTTGAGGCAAACAGTACTCACCAACGCAAGCTGTGATGGAATAGCCCATCAACAATATCTTTAAATGTCAGATCAATATCAACAAGGACGGCCAAAAGCCGCAAAGCGCTCATAAAGACCTACATAGGATGTGTATGTTGTACCTAAAAAGGTTAGTATCTTTTTCTTTTTTCCTTTCTAGACATGCACCGACTGGATGCAAAACTCTTTTGCGATACTTACAGTCTTCCCAAAGGGAGTTGCCCACGGGGAAACTGATCTTGCAATAAACACGCAAGGCAATGCAGACTGACACAATGAGCATCGTCAGCGCCTGCGTAACGTAATTGAGCGTTCGCAGGACATCTTGAGGGTGAGCCAGATCAGGCTTGAACCCGTCTGGGGGTGGGATGGCTCCGGGATAGCTCATCATGTTCTTCCTGGTCCTGACGGGTCAAAAACGACGGAATGGGAAGCCCTCTCCAGAAGAGGGGGAGGGGGGTCGCGGGTTCTCTTAAACTACATGGCTTCGGGGGAGGGGGGGCATTGTTTATTTGTGTCGAGAATGAGATGATTTCGGAGAGTGAGCCTAAATCGCACCAAGTGACATGGCTTCAGGGGCACAACCGAGCCAACGAACGCTAATTAAGGTTGGCAGCCGGCCGTCATTCCTCGAGAAGCGGCAACCGCACCCTGTCGTATATGGAAAGCTCCCCGAGAGATGCAATTGGCCGGTGGCGCCCACGAGTTGCGCTGCTACAATGTCATCATCGGTAAGATGGCACATGGTTCTACTGGAGTCTCTATCTTGTCCCATCCTATTGGCAATAGGGGTTGCGGAATTCTTTGTTGCTGTCACTGGAGGCCTGCATCCGTACCATTTCCTCGGATGGACCAGATGTGCGGTATATATGCATATCATGTACCTATCCCGCCTTCTTCTTGCTTGACATCATGCGAGCCATCCCCTTGCTTTGACTTTTGACTTGTCATTTACCCCATGCTAGCGGATTTGACCTCATTTCCCCTGCCATGTGAAGATCTTCCGTCTACCAACAAACAATACGGAGTACGGAGTACGGAGTATATGGAGATTTACTTCGTGCAGCAAAACACGATGTTGGTCCCCTGGCGGGCTAGAACTCACCCACGTTGGCGTTGCAGCTAGCAACTTGTTGGTTCGCCTTGCGTCTGAACTTGTCTCCTTTTGGGCACCCATCATTGTTAGCATTCATCATCTAGCGCGTGCAGATCGACGGCTCTAGGTCGACTTTGATCTAGTGCTCCGTACTCCGAACAGGTCTTACATAACGAGCCTGACGGCGAAGCACAGAATATCTGCACCCTTTCACATACTATCACAGAGTATCGCAGAGTATATCCTCCCCTCATTCGCCTTTCTCTCTTTGCAGTCTTCGTCCTGCTGTCTTACGGAACCCTACGCCTTTACAAAAGAAAAGGAAATTGACTTTTAGGTCGAGATGTCATCTGGCCAGGTGGCGCTCATAGTCCTCTTTTTAGTCAACATTGTCGCAACACGCACATGAAAGACGAACAGCCCATGTTCGAATAGTTCAGTCAACGCAAATTCACTCAATGTTATCAATCATGTCTTTCAGTCTTTTTTTTTATTATTTCCCCCACTTTCAGCTCTCAAGTGCGAACGGAAAATTGGAGAGGAGGGGCTTGAACTAAAAGCAGCGTTTTTTCATCGACTAGTAACTTCGTACTGAGAAGAAGTGGTGAACCCGTCCAGTTAGCGTCGCTCCGACACTCCGTACTCCGTAACCAACAGGTTGGTCAGGTAAAGGTGGATGCTTTCACACACCAGTCTTCAGAACGATCTTGGGGAATCCCCTCGCGAGCACCTGTTCCAGGGGCAATTCGCACAAAGATGCTACACCACCGGAGTATGGAGTAGCACCGGTCATATGTATAACCCCATAAGTAAAAGCCGCAAGCTCGGCACTTGATGACAAACCCACATGGCTTGCCTCTTTTTTCCCTTGGGTTCTGGATATGAGAAATCTACAGTTAAAAGACGCAACTGCGGCACATTGAACACGTTTCCAGGCACAGCAGTATAAGGGAAATTGAGCAAGAAGACAAACTTTTTTATTCTTGATTTTGTGCAAAATGGGCGATTACGGTAATAAAGGACCTGCATCACATCTTTTCCATCCCTTGAAAATCGGCAATGGGAAGATTGAGCTCAAACATCGAATCGTCCACGCTCCGTTGACCCGGAACCGCGGTACCCCTGCCAACGAAAACTCGACTCGAGAGAACCCGAACCGACTCTGGCTCCCAAATAGTGATATCATCACTTACTATTCGCAGCGGGCGACTGATGGTGGCTTGATCATCACAGAGGGGTTGCCTCCATCCCTAGAGGTATGTAGAAAAAGTAATACAGCTGCCCCTTTTTCCTCAAAAGGGATAATGTGCAAAGTTTTTTTCTTTATTGACTGATCAAGGGCAATGCTATGCCTGGTGTTCCCGGTATCTTCCTTCCGGAGCAAGCCGTTGGATGGAAGGAGGTAGTCGATGAAGTCCATCGTAAAGGGGGCTTCATCTACGCCCAGCTGTGGCACTCGGGTCGCGCCAACATCCCTCACTTAACGGGCACACCTACCGTTAGTGCTTCAGCCGTGCCCTGGGACGACCCCGACGAGACCTTCCCCTACCCGGCCCCTCACACCACGGAGCCGGTCAAGATTGCGGATCACCCACCCATCGAACTCACCGTCGAACACATCAAGAGGACAATCGAGGATTACTGCGCCGCGGCGAAGCGAGCCATGGACGTCGGGTTCGACGGCGTCGAGCTTCACAGCGGCAACGGCTACCTGCCAGAGCAGTTCCTGAGCTCCAACTCCAACAAGAGAACAGACGAGTATGGCGGTAGCAGCGAGAAGCGTTGCAAGTTCGTCCTCGATCTCATGCAAGCGCTGGCCGACACCGTCGGACAGGAGAACCTCTCTATCCGCCTGACGCCCTTCGGCCTGTACAACCAGTCACGCGGCCAGCAGCGTGTCGAGACATGGGGCCACCTCTGCCGCCAGCTGAAGCAGCGCTTCCCTAACCTCTCGTACGTCAGCTTCATCGAGCCCCGGTACGAGCAGATCATGTCGGCGGCCGAGAAGGACAAATTCCTCGAGTCGTGGGGCCTGCCCAACGTCGACCTCTCCTACTTCCGAGACATCTTTGGCCGCACGCCCTTCTTCTCGGCCGGAGGCTGGGACAATGAGAACTCCTGGGGGGTCGTCGAGAGCGGCAGATATGATGCTCTGGTGTTTGGCAGGTACTTTATCAGCAACCCTGACCTTGTGTCCAGGCTGTACCACTTGTATCCGCTGGCAAAGTATGACCGGTCCAGGTTCTACGGCCCGTTCGAGAACCCGACTGTTGGTTATACGGATTACCCGAATCATCCTTAATAGAGCTGCTAGAGAAGGCGGTAGCAAATACTACAAGTCAAACAGGGGGGCATTTTGACACACAATAGACATGCTGCCTTGAAGTCAGTGTGGTCTCCAGACACTGTAAGCATGGTAGAGTTTTCTAGCGAGCAGAGGAGCAGAGATTGAGTATTACCGTGAATGTTGGCTTCATGATGGATTTGGGTAGAGGAATAAAGGGGGGACAACGACTTTATAGCTAGCGGTCATTTCTACAACTCTTCCTTCAAAGTAATGGCAATTTGACTCATCACTCTGGAGCGACAGCCGAACACTCGCCAGCGAGCCAGGGAGAGATGAGATGGGAGCCCCTCCATATCGGACCTTTTGTGTAGATGGGCTGGCATTAGCGTCCCACTCTCCGGAACTCTCCAGACTATAGTTCATCTATCCAAAGCGATATCCGAGGTTGGCATGAGGAGTGCGAGTTGCGTTTGTGTCCTTGTTCCCGTGCTCAATGGTATGTCACTGGGAATGAGTGATGCAGGTCATGGTCGTCACCGTGTAGCCCATGTATGCGAGGTCAAGCCAGTAATGTTATCATTTAGCGACACGTTCCCGAGTAGATAAAACAAAGTTATGACAAGTATCATTAGTGTCGAGAGTGTTTATGAGTTGTGAATAATGTCCATCCTCAAAATGTTTTGCCATGGTACATGACTGTTGGGACCTGACCTAACCGCTATAATACACAGCAAAGAAAGCACATCCAAGTGCGGGCCTCGTGAACAAGGCGATGAGTTGCCTCTTGCATCTAAGTAAACGACATGACTATCCTGTTCATGTTCACCTCTTCAAATCTCCAGTCTCAAACAGCTCACACTTGATATTCCTCTCGGCCACCCCCTGAATCGAGAGGAAGCAGCTAATGTCCCTCATCATGGCTCTGGGCCCGCAGATGAAGTACTCGGCGCTGGGATTGTCCAGGTGAAGCTTCTCCAACCCGATGCTCGCCAGATCTAGCCGTCCGATCTCATCGCCGGCTAGTTGGCTCTGTTCGTCCAGGCGCTTGGCTCTGCTCCGGAAGAACTTGAGGGCAATGTTGCCTCTCTCGCTCGCGATGCGCCTCACTTCGCTCTCGAACGGGGCCTTGTTCGGGGAGCAGTGTATCCAGCTTACGGGGCGCTTATCGCCGCGCTGCGTGACTGTCTTGAACATTGCCAACACGGGCGTGCAGCCGGAGCCGGCCGAGATGAGCACAAGAGGAGAATTACTTACCACGTCGCTGAGGTGGAATTCTCCCACGGGATGCGTCACCTCGATGATGTCTCCGGGCTTCTTGTTGAGGGCCAGGAAATTTGATACGATGCCCTCCTTGTACCCGTGCCGAGCACGGCACTCCCGCACAGATATGCGGTAATGTTTGGGGTTATAGGCGTCGGAGAGGGAGTACTGCCTCTGCTGATGGGAGGCTAGAGAAGGCACGTAGGCCCGGACGGAGATGTACTGGCCCGGCAGGTATGATGGCAGGGGGGAGCCGTCGCAGGGGGCGAGGTAATACGAGTACATGCCCTCTGCCTCGAGCACCTTTTCACGAATGCGAAACTGGCGCCATCCCTTCCACGTGCCAAACTGACGATACATTTGACCTTCGCGGTCGATGAGCATCCTAGCCAGCATCGAGTAGGCCTTTTCCCAGGCCGACTCCAGCTCGGGGGTCCATTCCGACCCGAGGACCTGGCTAAAGGCTTCCAGGAGGTGCCTCCCGACAATCTGGTACTGGTCCGGTTTTATCCCCAGGGAGCAGTGCTTGTGCGCCACGCGCTCGAGGCGGGGAATCACGTCGCTAAGGTGACCGATGTTGTAAGCGTAGGCCAGGATGATGCTGGTCAGGGCCCTCGGCTGCTTCCCGGACGTCTGGTTGACATCGCTGAAGAGGTTGTTGAGGTCCGGGTTGGCGCTGATGAGATTTGAGTAAAAGGTAAAGGTGATTTGTTCTCCATGGCTGCGGAGTGCAGGGATCGAGCCCTTGACGACAGCTGCCTCCCGATGGGAGAGCGCCATTTGGTATTGTGGGCTACAGTAGTATTTTCCGTAGAAGGGCGGGATTTTGTTTAGCGCTGTGCGGAGGGAAGTTGGCGTGTTGGTGGTGCAAGTTGCATGGCCCCCCGGCAAAGGACCCTTTTTATGGTTTCCCTGGACCAAGAGCAAATTGTTGACGAGCAAACGCCAAAACCAATCAACAAAAGGAAACAGTATCGTACGATACGACTCGTCGAGTTGAAGGAAAAAAAATCTTTCAGGACCAGAAGCAATGAGAGGACAGCAATCGTGGTTGTTCCCACAAATGACCCATCAACTCTGCCTCAGCTTTGCGGAATATTAAGAAAAAAAACCGTTGGCACTAATTTGGTACGGGAGGAGGAGGAGGAGGGGGGGAACCACTCGACAAGATCAGACAATGACGGAAGCTAAGAGTCCTTTTTTTCTTCCTCACGAGGGTTGGAAGCAATTCTGGGAGGTGACCTTTTTTTGATAAAAAACAACACGGGCTGAACGTACTTTTTATCCTTGAACATTTTAAGTGGCACACCGAAAGTCACAAGCATGAAACGCTCCAAGAAGGAGAATTTAAAGAAAATCACCAATGCGCCAGCAAGTGCATGCGCATTCCTTGCTAGTTTCCCCCGCCGACAAAAAGATCGTCAAAAATCGTAAAGGAAAGGAAGATTGCCGACGGACAAGTCTCCTTCTGCACAGATCTTTTAGCAGCAAGTCAGGGTAACAAAACAAGATCTTTTTCAGGGCACAGACCAAATGGGTTATAATAGAGTTCATGTTGGTCTTTGGCCAACGGGCCGACCGACATCTTATAATAATAACGAAGCAAAGAAATGTTCTGCCAACTTTTTGGCTCAAAATGCGTTGTCACGGCTTTTTTAGTCCGAGGCGCTAAATTCAGGGCGTGACGAGTTTCTGTTTTCCCGAATCTGTCAAGGGCTGACTTTGCCCATCCATTGATGCTTGGTTAGTAATGTTCTCGAGCTGGGTTCTTCATAGGGCCAAAGCAGTCCATATTATACGTCTTATATAGCTGTTCCTAACAAGGCGCAGTCATCCGACGAATCATTACTCCGTGCCTGCATTACTACATAGCTACGGAGTACTCCGTACGGAGTGTACTTACCGCCAAATGGGAAAGGGAGGGCGTGCCGGTTCCTCTCTTTGTTCATTTGACTCGAAAAATCATGTGCTAAAGGGGACACTGCATTCCTTGGCACATAAGGGTTTTTTGACAGACGTGTCTAACAACCGTTATGTGTCAGAAAAAGTAAAAGTTTAAGAGTAATAAGTATTAAAAAAGGCAATTTTTCCAGCCCCAGCTTTCTGATGAACTTGAACCAACGCCCTCGGAAGCAGCAGCAGCAACTGGAGTCCCGCAAAATCTCCGAAGAATGAGGTACCCGCGTAAATCGAACGCTCCATTTTGCGTTCTGTAGTGCGTTCGACCTCGCAAGGGCGACCAAGAAGCTTCGGCGTTGATGTAGGAAGTTGCCGCTGAGTGCATGGGCCCAGGCGTACTTTCACATCTGTGACGACAAATGTTCTGAACAATCACATGGGCCGCGGAATCCAAGGCGTTTTCCACTTTGATCACGCCTACGCTACCGACGCCCAGAATTGCCTTGTTCGAGGTTGACATGTATGAACCCTCGTGGCTGTTCCGGTCGAGCAAGGTAATGTCAGGAGACAGCGTGAGTTCGTAAGTAGAGACGGAATTAGCGGAGGGGCAAAGTCGTTAAAGATTTCCCTTGGTCTAGGCTATGGCATAAACAACATTTTTATATCTGATAAATGAGAAAATACGAATATAAAACCCGGAATAGAAGCTCAGTTTGGCTGCACACGGCTCCAAGCAGCCAAATTTAGCCCACCAATGGTGAACTGGAGAGGGGGGATATCGCAACCCCGCGATACAGCGGTCAGGGTACTGCACGTGACAGTGAATGGTCGGACAAAGGTCCGGACACGTCGGTTGGCTGTTGGCTGGCTTGATATACCTTTAACTGATTAGATGCATATATTGTAGATAGCGCTGGTATGGAATGCTCTTCCCGACTCTGTTTGAAAAATTGTTGAATCAAGTCATATAAAGGGCTTTTTTCCAATCTCACAAAACTCTCCCTCCTGTTGTTATACCTGTCGTCTGAACAGAAGCATGCTCTCCTTTAAGGTGACGGTACCCGAAACACAAACACCGGCTGTCGCGGTTATGGTTATGGCAACATTGATGGTAGATCTTTAGGTACAGGGCTAGGTTTCATGGCTGAAACGGCGTGTTAGTAAGACATGGGACAGATTGCCAAGTTGGCATAATTAGCATAAATACGGGGTACTCCTCGACCAGGCTCCCGGGACAAATCTCCGGGAATCTCGTATATTCTCGACATGCTCAGATATCTGTGACAACCAAGCACCTCGACAGGCATTCTCGCATTCTAGCCGCTTCTCGGAAATGTTCAATCGTCATTTCAGTAATGCGAGTTGAGGGGATATACTCCATACTCCGTACGGAGTACCCGAGCGGAATTTGCCAGTCTGTCCCAGAGTGGTAAGAGTGCAGATGTCAGGTGCTAAGAGACAGAGAATCCGATTGGCCAGGTGGCCCGGGAAATAACCGGATGTTGAGATGATAACCAGGGGATTGGACCGTTGGAATTACATGGCATGCCAGATTACCCTATGTTCCTACCAGTTTTGCAAGATATACATACGTAATAAAAGCAGTTTCCAAACGCTTCTGGGGGTGGAGGGCTCTGTTTGACTGGCTCTTTGGGGTTACTTGAAAAGTCAACTTGTTTGAGATATATAGTTAAATAATCGGGACTTGAAAGCCATTTTTAACTTTCAGCCAAAAGCGTGATACACTTTGATGCATGATGCCAGCTGGGAATTTAGCAGTAGTTGCTCGACAGTGTGCATGAGCCCTAACAACTACTACTCAGCCTCAATACATAATATATCTTCAAGAGGTGGCTCGCGCCATTGCTTTGCTTGAAACGCAGGCAACATATAGAAGATGACCAAAAACAGACCGCTCTCGTTGATTGATATAGAATGTGGGGCGGCGATTGTTCCTGACGCCATCCCGGCTAACCCTGCTTGGTAGGGCGTTGCGAAATGGCGATAATAACATGGAGCATTCGTCTGCTAATCTAAGCCCCGGCTGGATTCGCATTATTTAGTTCGCTGCCGCCCTGTTATGGAAGCTGGTGAGCACTGCCACCAAAGAGGCAGCTCACCCTCCAGTGACATTATTAATAATAGCTGTCATCCTTTCTGTAGGTGTGTAAAAAAGAGCATCAAATCATATGTTTGGCCATGATGACTACCAGCGCCGTAGGCGCGAAAGGTCTAAACAAAACGAGCCCTTTAAATACCGTCGAATGAAAAAAACTTGGACAAGGGTTTATTCTCCCCGTGTCTTTGTTGTCGTGCGCGAGAGGGGGCTGTTATATAGGGCGGTCGCAGACTTTTGGCACATCACTGTACTCCGTAGTTGGGGGCGGTTGCATCTGCCATTTTGAGTTGTGCTCTGCCGGTGCTCTGCCAGCAGATCTACGGCACGTACTCTTTACTGCATCGGGCAAGGAATCGTCGTCTCCTCCTCCGAGCTTGATCGGGGCGAGGAATACAAATGGTCGAAATGAAACTTGGGTCGGATCAGACAGCGCAGTTGGGGGGGAGAATGCTGCATGATGCATATAAATGTCAGCTTCACCAACTTTTCCCCCCCTTCTGCGGTCTTGATATATTTTTTCCCTTACCTTTTACCTCTCGAACGCAGTATCAATCGCCAGATACTTCAACACTAATGACAATATCGATCTATTAGAGAGTCACTCCACGCATACCTCGAAACACCGCTCAATACCCATCACAATGCGTGTCCTCGCTTCCATCCTGAGCCTTAGTGCCGGCATTAGCGCCGTACTTGCTGCTTCTGCACCGATCGAAGGACCTTTTCGTCTCACAGCCGTTTCGTCCAACAGCACCGACACCTGGCGTTTAGGCGTTGCTGTCGCTTCACGTGGCGTTGAGTACTTGGACCGCGTAGATGGATACGATTCCCAATTCAACTACGACCTGTAAGTCACGGGCCCCTGCCAATGATATATATAATCTTCTACTTCAAAGAGATTCTGACGTTGCTCTTCAGCACCAACAAGAACATCTTTCCCACGGGGAAGCCTACGTCCCCGAATAGCGCCCTCGAGAATGGCGGCCTGGTGCTCCTGGGAGACCCCAACCTCGGAACGCCCTTTACGCCCGGGCAGATTGAGCAGTTTGAGTCTGATGGAGCCGTCTATCTGATTAAGCCTGGCGTTGAGGACATCTATCAATGGGATGTTACTGGGCAGCTTACCTGGTACGCGCCGGGCCAGGGGACCACCAACGCCGCCGTGCGTGTTGATGTCGACGCTCCATGATTGATTGGCCTAGCCCGACGGCATCAGCAAGCTGTAGTGTGGTAAAGACTCAGGGAGTTGTCGGTATAATGCGCCATGAATTGAAATGACGGGTCTATTTTGCATCAACCCCGAGCTACGTCGTGTACAGCTGCCAAGAAGATATGATGCGACCAATGACAAATTGATGGCTATGCGCCCCAGTATATGAGCTACTTGAGCATAAACAGTCAAGAGTCGAAATAGAGCATATACTCTATATGATTCTTGATTCTGGAATACATACCTGAGCTAGATGGACAATCTGGTGCCAAGTTCCCCATTGATGCTAGCGAGATGCCATACTCTGTGACTACTACCAAAAAATGTATAGCATAGTCAAGCTATCGTGCCAAGCAGTGGAATTTAACCTGTTGTGACTGATGCGGAGGCAAACTGATACTCGGCATCCGCGGCCATCTGTGCTTATCTCCGGACTCGTCGCTGTTATCGAGCCCCGACTGGCTACAGCGGCCACAAGTGGATCCGAGCTGCTTCGTCCGGTCCGCGAGTTATCAACACAATGATGACTCCGTAAAGACGTCGCGTGACCATTTCTGTATTTCTCGATGCTGATACTCCTTATACGGGATTGAAGAAAAGCAGAAATGACGCCGTCTGATTCCGAAGCCCAGCTGCCAGCTCCGCGGAAACGTCGGCGGCCGGCTCGGTCCTGTCAAGAGTGCCGTCGTAAGTTGCACCATCCCACTGGTTGCAATCAATGTTTGTTGTTGTTGCTGTGAATGCTAATCCGACCGGCCTGTAGGACGCAAAATCAGGTGTGATCTTAGACAGCCGTGCGCTCAATGCAAAACCTCGCGGAGTTCATGCCTATACACTGTCAATGCATCATCCCTGCGCGCAGATTCTCGCGCCACATCGCAAGGTCCGGCTGCTGGCTCATCCCCGGCCATCTGCAGGCCCCCTATTCAGCCTGCCACTACAGCTACGCATGCCAATCCGCCAGGAAAAGGTCCAAATGAAGATGGTGAACTGGAGACCCTGCGCCGGCGTATCCGTGTTCTCGAGGCACAGCTCGCAGATGCTCCATCACATTCATCCAGAGATGCATCTGATAGTCAGCCAAGAGTCCCTGAGGCGGACCCGGATGACCTGAGAACAAGACAGCTGGATTATGTAAATGTTCAGGATATCGGTCCTCACTGCCAACCTCGACCTGATCTGGCTGATGACTCCTTCACATCTAGGAGTCATCGCCTTACTCTGAACAAGAATCGGTTCTTTGGGCCGAGTCATTGGTCATGTGGGAGCAACGAAGTGAGTACATGATATTCAAGAGTATCGTTGATTTTCTGACCGGTCTAGTTCAAAAAAGTTGCCATACTGAACGGCGACGTCAATGACGCCAATGAGCCGGAAGCAATCAAAACGCTAAGATCTGAAGCCAAGGTACTGCTCTACAGATGTAAAGTCTTGAGTAGAAAGATCAAGGAGACGCGCCCGAGTAGATCTGTACCCTGCCCAAGCCCCGACCTCGCCCCGAGCCAAAGGGTCTTCATCACAGGAATGATTGAACTGTACATGTCCCATTTCGAGTCAGCATTCCGCATTCTCCATGTCCCTTCTTTCCTGAGAGAATGCGAGGACTTTTGGGATGAACCGAGCCAGGCCAGCGCTGCTACTCGACACAAGATCAAGCTTGTGGTGGCCATGGCATCCAGCCTGCAAGAAGACGAACCTCCTCGCAGCGGCGTCGGACGTGCTGAGCTCTGGAAGTGGATCGACGAAGCACAAGCCTGGGTGTCGGCTCCTATGGAAAAGAGCAGACTGGATATTGACGGCACCCAGGTGCAGTGCTTGCTGATTCTCTCTCGTCAAGTGCTGTCAATAGGCGGGGATATCGTGTGGATAGCAATTGGAACCCTTATTCGTACTGCTATCCATCTTGGCCTTCATCGCGACCCGCGGAATTTCACCAATATCAGTATCTGGTAAGTGAGCGCACATGCATTGGGATTACAGGCTCACAATTTCACTCTCCTTTCTCAAAGTTTCACGGTAAAGTTCCGCGGCTAATAGAGTTTCAGTATATAGTCAAGCGGAGCTTAGGAGGCGGCTATGGGCGACCATCCTGGAGATGAACATTCAAGCAGCGCTCGACGTGGGGGCGCCGCTTTCTCTCACGTTTGATGAATTCGACACTGATAGCCCCAGCAACGTAAACGACTCTGATTTTGATGAAGACACAACGTTCCTTCCACGGCACCAGGAAAACGCGGCTACAGATTCATCTTTGCAGAGATTGCTCTTGAATACCCTCAAGCTTCGAATGGATATACTCAAGAATGCAAATGCTCAACACTCAAAACTTGCTCTTGAACAGATAAGATGTATAACAACTCAGCTAACCAAAGCTTGCCATGAGTTGGACGCTCACATACCAGATGGTGACGGACAAAGCGCAAAAACGTTCAAGTCGAACCTGGCAAATCTGCTGCTTCGTCGCTTCCTGCTCACTCTGCATCGACCCTTGACTGGGGGCGTCCACATGGAACGTCCAGACTCTTACTTTTCCAGAAAGGTTTGCGTCGATGCCGCAACAGCCCTCCTCACGCCGCCGCCCAACCCAGGATTTCACCACCTCGAACTGCGTGGGGGTGGCATGTTTAAGCACTCAAATATCCATGCGTCCCTGGCAGCTTGCTCTGAAGTGCTATTGGACCTGGAGGAGCACGGCCAGCTGCAGTGGCCCTCGTTTTACCGAATGATGCTGATCAATGCTCTCCAGCAGGCGTTGGAAAAGGCCGCCGGGCGGATTCATCAGGGGGAGACGAACGTGAAGCTGCATCTCAAGCTGAGCGTCGCGCTGTGCCTGGCTAAATCCACAGAGGGGGCGGCCGCGCTGAGGGAGCGCATGGCACGGGCTGCGAAGCAGAGCCTCGAGGAGATGTATGCTGCGATTCAAGCCTACAAGGCCTTGTTGAGCAGTGAGAATGATGGTACGGCGCTTGGTTTCACCGAGGATGTCAACCAAGGTGACTTGTGCTTCAATCTGGATCTAGATATCGAGAGCTTGCTTGAGCTCCCGGACCTTGCCTTGGATTCGCTGTTTTGATACGTAAATATGCCGACAGGCACTCTAATACGGAATAATAACAAGAGACGCGCGGCCTGACTTGATACTATCGTAGACATGAGAGAATCAGAGAATGACGAATTATTGAATCGAGAAGGAATTAGGAGACTGAATCGATAGTAATGGCCGAGTAAACCGATATCCCCGTCAAGTATGCAAGCCGCGGAGGCCCGTCGCACTCGCAGTTGGCTGGCCGCTAGGGGTAAAGCATATAGAACCTGCGCAAGCGTCGGGGTTGTTACGGCCGCGGACTCGGCGTATTCACCAGCAACTATACATGGTGTACAACTTGTCTAGACAAGAGAATGCTGGGACGTGGTTCGGTTGCATATAAATACATGTCAACATCTCACTTTAACATTTCACTCCAACTCGATCACTGCCATCATATCACTTCAATACCTCACTTCCACATCTCACTTCAACACCTCACTTCAACTTCAGCTCCTCTCCATCCCCTACTTCAACGCCCCTTTACTTCATCAAGAACCATGTCGCAGGAAATCCCCCCCCAACGCCGAGGCTTGGTCCTCGAGTCCATAGAGAAAGACCTCAGCGGAGTCGCCGTCAAAACCCTCCCGACGCCCAAGGTCGAAGCCGGCAGCGCCCTAGTCCGCGTCCTGAGCTCCAGCGTCGTATCCTACCAGCGAGACATATACGACGGAACCCGCCCGTACTCCCTGCCCACGCCGCTGGTAGGTGGCTTCGACGCCATCGGCCGCGTAATTGATGCCGGCAACGACGCCGTGGCTGTGCGACCCGGCCAGCTGGTGTACGTCGACGGCACCGTCCGGGGACGCGACGACCAGGGCGCCATCTTCCTCGCTGGCATCTCTGACGGTTTCAACGAGAAGTCTCAGAAGCTGATGAAGAGCGCTTGGAGGGACGGGACGCAGGCCGAGTTTGCCAAGTTTCCCCTGGAAAACTGCTTTCCCTTGAACGAGAGCAGGCTCTGCCGGGAGCTGGGCCACAGCTTTGATGATTTGGCGTACATTGGGTATCTCCTCGTCGCCTACGGGGGCCTCCGCGACATCGGGCTCGAGGTCGGGGAGACGGTCGTGGTATGCCCGGCCACGGGCGGCTTCGGCGGTGCCGGCGTGCAAGTCGCCATAGCCATGGGAGCCCGGGTCATCGCAATGGGACGCAACGTCTCCGAGCTGGCGCGCATCGAGGCTCACGTGCGAGGTACGACGCCAGGGGCCAAGATCGAGACTGTGCAGATCACGGGAGACGAAGACAAGGACGCGGCCACGCTGCAGGCGTTTGGCACCATTGATGCCGTACTTGACTTTTCGCCAGCCGCCGCGAGCAAGTCTCCTCACCTCAACAGCGCCATCCTGGCGCTCCGCCGGAAGGGTCGGGTCAGCCTGATGGGTGGCTTCAGCGACTGCCCGGTACCCAGCTTCCAGCTGATTGCAAAGGACGTCACCATCAAGGGCAAGTTCATGTCCGAGCCCGAGGACGTACCGCGGCTGATTCAGATGCTGGAGATGGGCTTGTTTCCTCGGGGAGGCAGCTTGGTAGATGTCAAATCCTTCGGGCTGGACGATTGGAAGGCCGCTTTGGACGCGGCTACTGTGCACATGGGGATTGGTCGTCATGTGGTGATTAATCCTTGATAGATTGATTTGTGGAGGAGAGAACAAGGTAGCTTTTACATTACGAGGAGCCTGCCTGGCCTCGGCTAGTGCGAGCAGATTATTTGTATGCTTTCTACGTTGAAGATGATCCGCTGTTTGCCTATTTGCCTGAAAAATGTTGCGCTCCTGATGCTTGAATCTTGGGGTATTCCTAACCCCTTATGTGATGCGCACCTCCCCCTCGGAAGATGGAGGTACCGAGCAACGTAACACGCAGTCTATGCGATTGAACGGGTCTTGAACTTTGCAGCAATGTCCTTCTCGGAAAACTGACGGGTATGGTCCTTGAGAAAGGCCATGCGCTCTTCAAGACTCATGGCCATCTGCTCCTCGGTGATGGGCACCATGCACTTGGCCAGATGCTCGTAATCATGGAGCATCAACTTGATGGTGATGAAGATGTAGTCAATGTTGTGAAACACCTTGATTCCTTTCTGTTAGCTGATTTGCTCGTAGAAGAGGGGGGAAGTGCTTACAATGGCTTCTTGCTCGGCATAAACCTTTTTGTTGGCCAAGAATGAAACGGGATGTTCCCGCCAGTGGCGCCTGGGGTTGAGGTGATGCGAAGTATGGTAGCCATCGTTGAAGGAAAAGCGATTGCTCTAGTACTGATATTAGCACACGACGTTACATGTCATAAGACATCTCCGCCACGACATACAGAAACGTCAATCAGCGTGACGCTGGACCGAT
The DNA here is from genome assembly GCA_003012115.1 of Trichothecium sympodiale. Classification (NCBI taxonomy): domain Eukaryota; kingdom Fungi; phylum Ascomycota; class Sordariomycetes; order Hypocreales; genus Trichothecium; species Trichothecium sympodiale. Next base: position 27,489 of record PXOB01000138.1, read on the forward strand.
AATCACAATCCGGCTTGTCAAAGTTGATGAACGCGTGCTGCGCCCAGTTCCCAACCATGGCCCCGATGCGGAAAGCGAGCAGAGGTATCCCAAAGACCATGATGGTCGCGTTGGGGTTGAACCTGTAGCTAAAGTACAGCATCGCATAGTAGCTGTACTCGCAGAGAGCCGCCTTCACAGCCGACCGGTACTTGCGCGTGCGGAAAAAGTACAGGGGCAGGTCGAACCAGATGAGGGTCAGGAAGCGCCCGGCGTAGTACATGAAGTGCCAGATGTTGTCACGCTGGAAACGCAGCGTCGACGAGAGGTCACCCGGTCCGTTGCCCTCGACGTGGTGGTGCTTGACGTGGTGGAAGTAGTAGGCGTTCCAGGTGTGACCCAAGAGCGGATCGAGGATATAAGGGAACAGGTGGTCAAACAGGCCGAGCTCTTTCCGGAGAATGCCGCGCATGTGGATGTGCTGGTGCATCATGAGAGTGTAGGGCCCGAGGTAGTACAGCTGCATCAGCGCGTGGATGACGCCGTGGGTCCAGGTGAAGTTGTAAAACAAGAGGTAGATTGCGCTGGGGACAGAGGTGGTGAAGTAGAGGAGGAGATGAGTGAACATGATGACGTCCGTCTCGACGCGAACCACCGACTGCGCGAGCTTGGAGTACCGCTCCAGGAACCGGATCACGGGCTTCCATTGCAGGTCCTTGTAGTCGACGGTGGCAAAGATGGTGGGCTCAAACTCGCTGGCTTGTGCATTGTTCATGGCCTTGAGCAGCGATACCGTGGCTCCATCATCAGCACCTTGAATCCAGGGAAATACAAGTATTGAGTCAGTTTTCTATTTTTATTCATTTTCTTTTGCTGGCAGATGGAGAAAGGAGGGGGAGGGTGGGTGACTTTACTTACCAGGGACGACGGAGGCAGAAGGTTGCGAGCTTGGCGTAGGACCCTTTTTGCAGCTGCCAGCACCAGCAGCTTGATCATGGATCCGGATATCCTCGGTCAAGTTTTCCAAAACCAGTCGATCTGCCTTGGTCAAGCTTGGATCAAATACAATGTGTTCTTCCATCTTTCTTTATTTCTCTCCCTTTTTTCCTAACGTGCAAGTGAAAAGAAGGGAAAGATAGGAAATAGAAAGATGAACTGATTGAGCTAAACTTCCAAAACACACCGCAAAACCCTTGGGGTCCATGACCGTGCCTTGTACTAGGCCAGGGGCTAATTCGAGTGGGACGGGCCGTGAATGATCCGGTCTGGTCTAATTTGCAGGAACACAAAGATTCCAATGAGACCGTTTGAATATCGCATTATTTCTTTGATTTATTTTCGCTGCGACTCGCCGGTGTATTGCGACTCGCCGAGGCCGAATGGTTATTCCCCCAACGCCCCATAGAAGTCGTATTCTCGAATTCTTTTTTTTTTCAGTCGCCGTAGCACTTGTAATTCCATTGCTCATCACGTGCATTATTTCTGCGTTCCGGTGCGACCTACAGGAGACATTAAGATGCGGTCGCTTTTTTTCCCTTTTTCCCTTTTTCCTTTTTAAATAAGGCGAAATAAACGTTTACCTGGGCAAAAACCTTGACGGCAACCTACAATCTGACTTGCCGGATTTTGCCATGTCATCGCACTTGCTTCGATTGACACGCCAAGCAGCTGTCATCTATATTTGGGTAGAGATGGGATGAAAAAAAAAGTTATTCTCCGAATATCCTATTCTGGCTTTTTATTTAAATTAAATCCTACCCTCCTCCTCCACCCCCGCCATTGCATTGACAAGTACTCCGCAGGTGCAAGTGTTTAGGCAGATATGGGACGCCCCCGCTCGAAGCTTATTGAACGACATCATCCGAATGACCAACGTCGTCGTAATTAGCATAAAAGACCTCCTTGGGCCGGTCATGGATGTCAAATACGGCCACGCTGAGTGGACGAAACGTACGATTGTTTGAATTAGCCGAAATACGATACCTTGGCTCAGGACAAAGTTTCTGCCACGGGCTATTTAGCCAGGCTTTGATTTGACGTATCATTATCCACGTCGCAATGGAGGCTTTCGATGTCAGTGTGCAACTGCCGACATGCCATGACATGTCAAGTTTCCCTTAGTCACCCGTAGACGGCCAAAGGACATGGTCCCTCGTACGTGACAGTACTCTAGGATATGTAGAAGATGTAGAGAATATTGTCTTTTTTCACCATCAAAGGACGTCAGTATCTGAGCTGAGATGTGATCATGTCCAGAGGGATGCAAAAACAAGGTGAGTCCGTAGTACTTCCAGGTGGCTTCTACATCGACGGTTGAACAAAGACAACAAGATGAGAGTTGATGTATGATTTTTGGCGGTCTACCTCTGTCTCGTTGGACAACAAGGTGCATACCATATGGAGGATATGGAGGACGTCTCTCCATGGCTACAAATGTAATAGCTTCATGGACTTGGTTGGTTAATATGAACTTCAAAGAGGGGTTCGATTGCACCGCACGTACATGGACCCCCGTGTGATTTAAACGTCATGCAGAGTGGCAACTAAAACGTGATGCCGTCTATATATACCTCTGTCAAGTTCTTTCCCCCTGCAATGCATCATTCTTAGAGTCCAACTGTATCACCATTCTTTGCCACGTTTGTTATCCCGACTACACCAATACTATACAAGTCATCGAGCCGACCATGGCTCTCCTCCGCATCGCTGCCGTCGCAGCCCTTTCGGCGACCGGAGCCCTCGCGCAGTTCCAGATGCTGCGCTTCCCCTGCTCTCAGCTCGTCGTCGAACGAACCGACCCCTTGGTCTTCCCGGGCATGAAGTACACCCCCCACGTCCACCAGATTGTCGGCGGCAACTCGTTCCAGGTGGACATGCCCATCGACGGCCACGATCTTCCCGGCCAGTCGACCTGCACCTCTTGCTCGTACGAGCAGGACAAGTCCAACTACTGGACGGCGGCCATGTACTTTCAGCACCGGAACGGCAGCTACCATCGCGCCCGCCAGGTGGGCAACGGTGGCCCTCAGGGGTCGCTGGACCAGCAGGGCGGCATCACCATGTATTACATTCCCAGCGGGAAGGTCACTGCCTTTAAGCCGGTACGCATATAACTTCCAAACTTCAGTCCATGTTGTATCGTAGAGACGAAGAAGTTGTTGACATTTTGGGCTAGGGCTTCCGCATGCTGACCGGTGACGCTGCCAACACTGACCCCAACCGCGTCGACAAGTCCAACATCTGCCACCGTTGCTGGACTTCGAGCAACGAGTGGGACTTTATCGGAGGCGCTCCTTGCGAACAGAGCGACACGGTCGACATTCCTGCCGATCCGAGCTGCAAAATGATACGCCAAACCATAATTTTCCCAGCGTTAGTGCCTTGCTACCTACTACCTACCGACCTACCTACCTACCACCTAACCCGCTTCCGTTGTATTAAACCACAAGAGCTAATATGAAACCCCGTGCAGATGCTGGGATGGCGTCAACCTCGATAGCCCGGACCACAAGAGCCACGTCGCCTACAGCGGCGGAGGTGCCACGGGAGGCGGCCCCTGCCCCTCGAGCCACCCGGTCAAGCTCCCGCAGATCATGTACGAGATCATGTGGAACGTGACCGAGTTTGCCGATCGAAACATGTGGCCTACCGACGGTCGTCGTCCATTTGTCTACGCCATGGACATTGGGTATGTTAACTAAAAGAAAACATCTTTGTGATTTGATCCCCGTTTTACTAATGAGATGATAGTGGCGCCGCTGCGCACGGTGATTACGTCTTTGGCTGGGAGGGAGACTCCCTCCAGAGGGCCATGGACCAACGCTGCAACCTCAACCAGGACTGCCCTGCCGCGGGGATCAACGTGCAGGACCCCGACGTGTACAACAATTGCCACGTTGACCAGTCGGCTCCAGAGGTGGTAGATGGCTGTGAGTATCTGTAGTCACTCACGCTATTATAGGAACCAAGTGCTGACAAAACATGTCTAGGGCTTGACGAACTTCCCATGGGCAGCATGACTTCTTAATAGCTGGCTAACGGCCATTGTGACGCCTCTAGCTTCCTTGTGTGACAGGGGCGTTGACCATAAATAGGATGATTATGGCGTGGGGAATCATCTTACCAAGTAGTATATTAAATGCTTTTTTCGAGTTTAAGAGGAGAGAGGTGGTAGTTTGAATTTCACTCCTTTGTCAATATAGTCATACTTTTACACTCGTTGGAATATAAGTGGCGATTGCCAACTTCCGTCTTTGGAGGTATTTCACCATAAAGTCCGTATTTAGTCCCGCAAGTTTCTCCTATATTGAGCCTCCAGATATAGTCAATTCCGTAACGTATGACAAAGACTTGGTGAAGCAAGCCAGACATTAATGTCCAAGATGACGGGTAATATTCAACTTGTCTTTGGAAGCTCCTAGTAGTGCTGCTCAGTGATGTACCTTGACCCCATTACGACTGTCGTGACCATTCGGACGTCGTCTGTGTGAGACCCCCCAGCAGAGAATGGAATACGCCGAGGGACCTAGATTTGTCCTTGGTCTCTCTGAGATACATCCACCACCTCTTGGTGCCCCTTGTGTAATGCCCCGATGAGAGGCGTTGTGCCCTTATCAGTCGCGACTAGGGCGTCTGTGCCCCCGCCAACGAGCAGGCCCGCCGTCTCCACGTAGCCGTTGGTTGAAGCGGAATACAGTCGTTTCCGGCCTCGAATGTTCAGCATGGATATGTCGGTCCCGGCTTCGAGGAGGTATCTGACAACCGAGGTAGCACCGCTGCAGCACGCTTCTTGAATGGGAGTGAAGTCATCATTTTTAGGCACCTTTCTTATCTAGGCATTCGACGATCTCGAGCTTACCATTGCAGAAAGGGATAGCCAGCGGTGTCCAGCCTGCATTATTGGTACGCTCGACATCTTGTCAAAGGTCGACCAGTATACTGAACGCCTCGACATGGCCGTGCCGAGAAGCCGCACAGGAAGGGATCCATCCGAGGTGGGTGGCTAAGGAAACGTCAGCCCCATCCATTAATGAGCGCCTGGAGGCTTACAATTTGTCCCCAGGATGCTGCTCGGTTGCAGCGAGTCCGTCCACCCTCGTTGGTGAGATTGACCGCGGCACTTTTGTTCAGAAAGAATCTTACGACGTCTGTGTGGCGAGGACTAATATCTGCAAATCCCTTATCTACGAAATGCCGCACAACGGCTAAATGGACAGACACCGAGGCCGGAAATAGGGGGGTTGGCCGAGCGAGTTGGTACCATTTACAGGAGATTCCGCTTCTAATAAGAACTCAACAACGGCTAATCGGCCAAGTTTAGCCGCTGCTCCCACAGGCAGATTATCCCCTGGAGTCTTTTCTAGAGGAGGTCCAGTCTCGAGATGATCGTTGTCGCCTGAAACCGTCATGGGTGACATTCCTTCTTGATTAGGGGCGTCCAGAGCGGACTTGTCGAGATTGAGCAGTAACCTGGCCAGCGTGACGTCTATCCTGTATTGTAGAGGGCCGACACTAGTGCTCCATGATCAAGCAAGAGCTTGACAGCGTCGTCGTATCCAGCCCTTGCAGCATGGTGAAGCGGCGTCTGGCCTTCATGTGCAAGCGTAGTGTCGACGTCTGCTTCGAGAATAATCCGCCACTACTCCCGTGTATCGGTGAGATATTGTTGAGATCAGGGGCGTCCAGTCATTGATACTGGGTTTCTCCAAGTAGGCTCCTGCACCGATCAATGAAGGCGGCTATATCGCTCTGCCTTTAGTAGTTGCCTCATTGCACGGAGATCAGACGCCGTCGTTGGGGGGTATCGAGATTTGTCCCTTTAACCCCCTGCTAGTAGTTTGACTATAGGCAAGTACCCGTTTCTTGCTGCGTAGTTGATGGGCAAGTCCATCCCGAGTGGTTTGTCGTGTCCAGGTTCAGCGGAGTCCAAGAGCTCCAAACGACTTCAACATCGGCTGAGCTATCCACCACCTTAGAGCGGCGAAAGGGGTCATCTTTGCTCCTGCAGCGAGTCGAATCTCCGGGTTAATCTAGTGCCGGGCGACGGGCTTTGAGAAGAGGTATCCTCTTCGATGCCGGCGGCTTGACGCCATTCTTCTCCTACTATTAGTCCTTACCAGTTAGCTGTTTCGCCTCAAGTGAACAATAGTTACAGGATCTGGCCTCTACGCTACGAGCTGCTCGAACAGATGGCATTTATATCTCGTCCCATAAATTTTCGGTAGGACTACTCACAAGATCTGCCTTATCGTTCTGTGATGATATACCAGCTTCAAGCTCCCAGGGCATCGAGGTAGTGGCGGCCATTGTATGATATCCCAATCGCGTCCCGGCTATAACTCATCAGCCATGACAGGCATACTGGCCTCGTCCTCGTAATATGGCTTCCAATCCTCAGCCAGCATCGATTCATCCATCTCCCACGTTGCAAAGATCGGGCTGTTTACATCCTCGTCTACATTATCCGCATCATCTTCGCCCCAGTCTCCGTATTTCTTGAAACGTGGCCACTCTTGCAGCAGGTATTCGCCAATCCTTCCAGTCCACGGAAAGATTAGCTGGCCGCCTGCCGTAGCCTCCTGGGGTCTTATGCAATGAGTCCCGATGCATAGTTCATCAAGGCGAGGTAGGTGTTTGACGGCCGAGCGGGCTGCAGTCTCAACTGCCCACATCTCTTCTCTCATAACGTAGCGCCCATAGTGGGTGCCAGACAGCATGTCATACGCATTCCCACACCAGGCCCCTCCATCAAAGCCAAGCCCCAATTCAGACGCGTACGGGAGATGTAAAGTCTTGAGGTTGGGCAGTTTATCTAAAGACACTAGCAGCTTCTTTGAGTATCTTATTGTAAGCAGCGTACTTTTGACTTGATCGCTTGTAATAACATACCTTGAGTGAGTCTGGTGCACCGCTTACGGGTGCGAGGTCGCCTTTGACCCCTAGTGTCTCCAGCTGGGGCATCGATGATGCGATGCTCTCCACGAGCTGAGGTGTCCAAGCTGCCCTCAAACTAAAATTTGTCATGGTGCTTGCCGCCCGTGCTGCCTCGATGACCTTGAGCTCTTCTTCACGGTGCGAAGACCTCCACAAATAACTACTTGATGCTATCAAGCTCGTTATCGCGTGGGCTGCTGCGATGAGAAACTCGGCATTGGGCCCAATTGTAAGATGTCGTACGCCCTGCAGAGACACCTGATGCTCCGAGAAGACCTTATCAAACTGCTTTGCCTCTGACTGTTTTTCTGATGGGCGTATCCATTCAAGCGTGGAGAGGTTTGGCATCGACTCCAAGACTCTGGCTATTGAGATGACAAGATCATCCGATAAATGGCGAGGCTTCGTTGAAAGAATATGTCTACTGTCGCTTCCTTCATCAGTGTAAATGTCGACGTACAAGTGCTCGCAATCTATCAAAGCCATCGGACACTCCGATAACTCGCGTACTATTAAATCCACGTACTCCCAGGAGTATCCTGACCGGCCGTAGCGGTTGGTGTCGATATTGATGCGGGTGAACAGGTCTGGCGGAATTGGGCCTAGATCGAATCGCAAGGATGACTCCCCATTGCACAAGACATCTTTGGCATTGATTCTTGCCAGTGTTAATCGATTCCTGTTAATCCAGGAATGTTCGATGTCGAGGATGAACCGAGGTATGCTGGAACTGGCGACATAATGATCAAGCACTGGTTCAGGCAAATGAGATAGAATTGATATGGGCGTGAGTAAGTATAGCCATCGTATGGCTTGCGACATGGGTTGAAACATAATTTGTACCAAATTGCAGGTAAAGTGAGGCTTTCTTAGCAGCGGTGTTGGGATGCTCTTCTGTAAGAGAGTGAATGAACTGTGGGTGTGGGTTACACATAAAAGAATGTCTGTATTCCATGAACCAATCACTAAAAATCAGGAGCCGACATCCGTATGTATGAATGAAGATGAAAACACCATGGCCGCTCGGTGAGTACCCTATTGAGTAATTGGCAGATGTGCAAATTCCCACAGATTAGCGCTATTAGTCTAGTCGAGATTTGTAGCTTACCTCAGGGTTCAGGCATGATGCTCCGCAGTGGCTATGCCTCGTTTGATATGCTGGCGGGCACATAACGCGATGCCTTCTGCCGCCGATAGTGATCCGGCCTATTTATCCCCTAGATTAAAAATTTACTCTATGAACATCTCACACGTTGGTGGTGGACTAGAGGTCAATGTAATAGACGTCAGACACTCCAACTGCCGCTTGCTCGGGTGATGATCGATCAATCGCCGTAACCGCCAGTCTGTATGCTTCGTCAATAAATAGGACTTACCCTAAGTCCTTCTCTAGGTGGTCCGCTGATTTGTCTATGAGAATGTAGTTTACGCATATATGCTTAATCAATACCTGATACTGCAGCTCTTCACTCCAACTTTGTTATATCATGTTGATTCATCACTGGTTTGTATTAAATATGATTGAAATTGAATCAAATGTTTCAACCTTCCAGAAGTACATCCCAACTCGTTGTTGTTGCAGACGTAAACAGGGACCTGGCGTCTATGTAGAAAAGGGCGCGGATTGCGACGTTCTATGATGTCTATAGATAAAATAGGAGAAAGGGAATGTCTAGTATCTAATAAAGTGCCGAGCGTGTCCAGAATAAAAGGGATAACCATGACCGAGTTGATCAAGAGGCCTTCTTGGAAGTCTTGGTGCGGAGCTTCATCAAGAGGTAGACGAGGGTGTAGGAGCTCAGGGCAAAGATGACGCAAATGGCCGCGTCCCTCCATCCGTAGTAGTAGCCGCCAATGTTGAGCGTGCGGAGGTAGTCGCTGCCGCTGGCGTACGTGCAGACCCGGCAGCCGGCCGTGGCGTCCGGGTTGTCGAGATGGCTGCTGGCGCCGATGCCCTGCATGTAGTCGGAGAGGTACTCGGCGCAGGTCGAGTTGGCCGGCGGGTCGAAGAGGGCGAATTCCCTTTCGGCGCAGGTGACGTCGGTGCCCCAGACGGTAAAGGTGAGCATTCCGCCCATGAGATAGTTAAAGGGGTCAAGCCTTGTTGTATACGTTAGCTTTCTTTCATTTATCAAAGGTGTGTTCCGCGTAGATCAAGACTTACCAGTACATCCAATACTTCCAAAACACCTGCAGTTGGGCATACGGCACAAGGACGCCGCAGAAAGAAATGAGGGTACCCAGGAAGACGGGGTTGGCAAGGGCGGCGAAGACAGCGTTGGGAGCATACGCGGCAATGAACTGACCGATGCCGGTGTAAATAAACTCGTAAACCAGCATGATGAAAAAGGTAGCCCCGGCGCGGGACGAGGCAGCCGGGAAGCCGACGGTGTAGTACCAGCACACAAAGTACAGCACGGCGCAGACGCAGAGGTAAGGAATCTCGGACACGACCAGGGCCGTGACGAAAGTGACCCACGAGTACATTTTCGACTTCTTCTCGCGCGTCTCAAAAATGTCGCGGCGCTCGATGAACAGGGGCTGCAGCTGGGCGAGCACGCCCGGGGCGACAAAGATGAACTGGAAGACGGTGAAGAGGCGAAGCTGGAGGTCCTGGACCGAGTCGCCGACCATCCAGAAGGAGAAGCCGTTGAACAGGGCCGAGGCGATGTGGAGGATCAGCTTGTTGTTGACGTAGTCCGTGTTGCGGAACAGAGCGAGGTTCATGCGGGCCGTCACAATCTTGATCTGTTCCCAGAGGGGCAGCGCAAACTCGTGACCGTCGTCAGTGGTAACAGGTGGCTTCGAGGCGGCCTCTGTAACCATGGACTCGAGCGTCTTTTCCGCGGCGGCGTGCTCGGGCGAGTCGAGCCAGATCCTGTTCCAGTCGTGACCCTGGGACAGGTGGCCCGAGACGACGTCAATCATGTGCTCGGCCGGGTTGGCGTGCTCGGGGCAGGGGGCACCGTTGCGGCCAAAGTAGTACCTGATGGTGGCGGCGTCGTCTCCAATGTCTCCAAAGTAGACAGTCTTGCCCCCTTTGGCGAGGAGAAGAAGAGTGTCAAACTCGGCAAAGAGCTGGGCCGAAGGCTGGTGGATGGTGACCAAGACGGCTTGACCGGCGTCGGCCAGCTTGCGGAGGAACCGAACGGTGTTGTAGGCTGATTGACCGTCTAGACCAGAGGTGGGTTCGTCGAGGAAGATGAGGATGCTCGGTTTCGAGACCAATTCAACGCCAATGGTGACGCGCTTCCTCTGCTCTACCGTGAGACCATTTCCGACGGTTCCAATCAGCGTGTCGGCGAGGTCGTGTAGCTCCAGGAGGTCGATGATGGTGTCGACGTACTTGAGCTTCTCTTCTCGGGGCGTATCGCGGCTTTGTCGCAAAAGCGCAGAAAACTCGAGGGCTTCTCTCACCGTGGCATACGCCTCGTGGACGTCCAGCTGCTCACAGTATCCAGCAGATCTCTGAAACGATATCGGCAACTCACGACCGTCAACCATGATGGAACCAGATATGTGACCTTCAGTCTTGCGCTGAGCCAGCACGTCGAGGAGTGTCGTCTTTCCCGCACCGCTAGATCCCATAAGGGCGCCCAGCATACCAGGCTTGACCCAGCCCTGCACATTGTCCAGTAGAACCCTGTCCCCATCATTAGTCTTGACCGTGTAAGTGACATTTTTCCACGTAAAGATGGATGTATTCCTGATAAGCCCAGCGCTCTCGTCGCTCGAGTATTCGCCACCGTTTTCAGCCGACTGATCCTTGGCCGGGATGGCCTCGTTGGACTCCTGAGCCTCGCCGTCGGCGCGAAGAGCGCGGGCTACCTTGACCTTTTCGCGGGGGATGACCAGGGATGGGCCGGCATCTGAGGTCGAGTGCCAGCGGGTGGTGGCCCAGATGGTGACGACAACAAAGAGAACCCACCATGCCCAGATGATGCCGAAATTCCTCCAAACGTGAGATTTGCTGTAGGAAAGTGCTGACAGGTACTGATCGCCAGTCAGGGAAATGTCGCCTTGAACAGCTCCAGGGACGCCGGCGCACGACTGATATGCCGAGTCCGTGTACGAAGGTCCTAGAGGGATCAGATTGTTGCCCACGCAAGGAAGTATCTTGCCGGAGAATTCGTTGGACATGAGAGCGTCGAAACCATACGCGATGGGATCAATCCTGCATACAAGTTAGCTTAGAGGTGACTTATGGAGGATACTAATGTTCACAGTGCACCTACCAAAATATCCATCCAAACCAGGGATGCATCTGGGGCTTTGGAATCATGTATCCCGTGTACATGACCGTAGCCATGATGAGGAAACCAGAGACTTTGGAAGCGCCATCGAATGTTGAAGCGGCGGCACCGACGGCACGAAACAGAGCCGTCATGCACTTTCAACGATAGTTAGCACACACACATCTAGATGAGAGTGAGTTCAACTTACCATTGTCATGGACACTAGAATGATCCAATATGTGAAAAATGCCGACGCGCTGTGCTCGAGGCCTGCCATGAAATATATAATGACGGAAAAGACGGAAACCTGGAGAAGAATGACGGGAATATCGGCGGCAATCTGCGCGACGCAAAAGGCCGCGGGATGGTAAAAGGCAAACGCCTTGTGCTTGAGCAAGACGGGCCGTCCGACAAACGAGCTCGTGACCTCGGACATGGACAATAACGAGTTGAACAGCAGCGAAAAGAAGAGAGCACCGCCCTTGACGAAGAGGCCGGCCGAGTTGTTGGGCGCGTTGTAGAAGAGCGATCCCGCGATGAGAGCCTGGACCAAGGTCGAGACCTGCGTTAGGATCAGTGACGCCTTGTCGCCCCAGACGATCTGGTACTGCCTCGTCACGGCGGCGAGGACCTGGCTGTAGAGGCTGACGGTGAGCGTGCTATTGGCCGACAGGCTCTTGTGCTTATCCGCAGCCACGGCCTCCTGGAACCGCCCCGTGTCCTGCACGGCTTCCACCGAGGACGGGTAATCCAGCTCGCCGAGCATCTTCCGATGAATGGTCGACTCCTCGTACCTCGCCCTCACCTGCTCAGAGTTGCGGGGAAACGTGTTCTCGGCCTCGGGACGAATCTTGCGCTCGGTGGGCACGGTTATGCCGGTCAGGAAATCACCGACGTTGGCGCCCCTCCTGCAGAGAAAGCCAAGCTCCTCCATGAACGGGCGGGCCGTCTCGCGCGGGCCGTAGAAGATTTGCTTGCCCTCGGAGAGAACGAGGACCTTGTCAAACTGGTTGTAAATCTCGTTGCCGGCTTGGTAGAGGGTGACGATGGAGGCTACCCCGTGTTCGTCCGTCAGCCGGCGGATAACCTTTGTATATTCAAGTGCCCTTAAATATCGTCAGTATTTATCCCTCAGTGTTTTGTGTTAAAATGATATGCTACTCACGTGCTGGCATCTAAACCACGGGTACTGTTATCCCAACAAAAGACGGATGCTCGAGTCGCAAGAGTTTCAACAATCGACACACGCTTACGCTCACCTCCGGAAACACCGCGCACAAACTCGTTTCCAACCTTTGTATCGAGCGTATGAGAAATACCTTGAGACTCGGATAACCTGTCGCGAGTCTCGGTGCGGTGCTGCTCGGTCGAGGTGCAGCCATCGGGCAACCTGGCCGGAGTCTTCATCCTTGTGGCAAAGTCCATGGTCTGTCCGACGGTGAGACTAGGAAAGAAAATTTCCTCTTCCGTGTTCATGACAATCTGTCCGCGGTACTGCTCCGCTTCCTTGGCTGTCATGGAACCGTAATGCACGTCGCCTCGGACGGACGCGTACCCTCGACGGTGGTTGGAGAGGATGTTGAGCAGCGTGGTGCACCCCGATCCCGGGCGGCCCAGGACGAGGAGCATCTCTCCTGGCTTGACGCAGCCGCTGCTGTTGTCGAGGATGGCGCGGAGCTCGGGCTTGTGACGGGATGCCTGTATGAGTTTTGGAAAGTTGAACTGGCTGATGATGTTTTCGTGTACTGAAGTGTCCGCTGTCCGCGCCTCGACCGTGAGGTTCCTCCAGGTGATTCCGAGGCGTCTTCCAGATGCTGCATCGCTTCCCTGTCCCGGGGACGGCTTTTCGCTTGGAGGTATGCTCACTGGCTCCATGGCAGGACCGAGTGTAGCATCGCTAGATGCTGGGTCCTTCTCCCGAGCCATGGCCGGCTATAGAAGCCCAGATATTGAATTAGGAGATGAAATTAAAGATTGCCGAGTCCAATATGAAAAGATTATAACAATTTACAATTCTGGATAATGTAAACAAAAGAGTCTAAAAGGTAGATTATGGTGGGTGAACCCTTAATATACGAGACCGACTGACTTATGGATAACCCCTTCGCGCCTCTTTAATTCTCCGAGTAGTCCAGAAACACCGATAGGGTCGGAGCTCGGCACTGTCTATAAAAATGTTCATCGCGAAAACCACCATTGAGATATGGGCTTTTCAAAGTGTTCTATGGAGTGGGATCCCTTGAATTAGACCGAACCTCCGTTCTTTCAGAATGGAGCCGCACGCGGCACGCACGTCCACGTATGGACATATCAAAGACCCTTATCATAACGAGCTGTACGAGCTAATATCTTGCGTGCTGGTGATTATCGGTTTTGTGGCCCGTCGGGGAAGGCGGAGATATACCATTGGCCAAACCTCCGCTGAGTCAGCGGAGGAATTGCACGTGGGAAGGAGAATCTCGGCGAATCGGATACCGAGAAAGAAGAAAGAAAAGAGAAAACAAAGAAAAAAAAAGTAAAATAGCGCCGCGCCAGCACGACAATTACAACTACACCTGCTCAATCACCCACTTGTACTCCGTACTCCGTACTCCGAAGTTGGGTCGCATCACAAGTCTCCTCACATCCACCGCTAAGTCAGCGGCGGTTCAATTCTTTTCCAGGTACAATCTGTGAAACAGCAAGTCTCACAGCGATCCCTACGCTATTCATCTTTCGGATGCGTACCGAAGACCGAAGCACGCGATTCTTTTGTTCCTCGTGCCAGTTGACGTTTGTTGTGTGGAAGTTGACACCGCCTATTCACATACCCAGTTACTGAGGCTCCAAGCTGCATACTCGGGATCAGCGATCTTGACGTGTCCGAGACATCCGCCAAGCTTTGTACAGCAAAAGATTTGATAATCTATCATTATTCATCATTATATTCGAGCACATCGACATGTTGCGCAGAAGGGCTTGTGATTCGTGCTATAAAAAAAAGGTAGGCTAATAGTACCTATTGAAGTACCCCCCCATAATGGAAACTTGCGCAAGCTAATGCGCAGAGACGGCGTGTAGATCCAATGCGACGGGGCCGTCCCTGCATGCAACCATTGCCGTCATCACTCCATAAGCTGTACTTTCAACCGCAGATACGGAAGAGAGCAGAAGAAGGAAAAGAAATCATCCAGCCGGTAAACCTTGGCCACGAATCTGCATCCCCACACCTCTGTAGACGTTGTGTTTGTTTTCTTGTTTTGGCCTTTCTGACTTTTTGCGTTTGTTAGTCAAGCAAATTCAAAAGACCTCCGTCAGCGCATTGAGCAGATTGAGCTAGCCATCCAAGCAGCTACAAGGAATGAATCGATCCTCGGTACCAATGGCACAGCTTCTGCTTTGCCTGGAACAGGAGGCGTGAAGAGCCATGTTTATCCTCATGCGAGCAATGGTCTCCCAGTAACCCCGGAATCATCATCATCATCATCATCATCATCAAGATCTTCATCGAGCTCGCGTACGCTGGGTCTCGGCAGGTTGCACTTCGCCGGTCATCTCCTCGGCGGCGTCAACTCCTACAATGGACTACCCTTTTTCTCCAAAGAGGGACGGGAGTGGATCAAGGCTTGCACGGGAGAAGAGCCTCGGTTTGAGCAGCTAGATTCCGTTGATCACTACCGGGAGCAACGCTTCAAGGCAGTTCGACAACAGCCAAGCAGCCCGGGAAACAGCTACAAAGGGCTCGCCGCCGACCTACCACCCAGAGCCATCGTAGAGCAGCTCACCTCGGCATTCTCCAAGTCAGATTGCTACCGCATCTTTCCCGTCCTCGACCAGGTGCTTTTCCTGGACACGATAGAGCTTGCATATGACACAAGCTCATCATGCGCATCGTCCCCTACTGCCCCTGCACTAAGTGCTCAAGGGTGCGTTTTTGCATTCATGGCAGTCTGTTCCATTTGCTTAAAGGATCATAAAGATCTTCCTCCGATTGATGGTTACTTCTTCGAAGCCAAGGCACGGCGCTTGCTACCCGAATTCCTGCTCGAGAACAATATTGAGAATCTTCAGGCTATTCTCATGCTGGTAAGCTTGATTTCATCTTGACTACCTTTTCCATGTTGACTATTCGAGACCTTTAATGAAGCCAACATTTTTGCGAAATCTATAGTACCTGTTCTACGCACTCCATGGCCGCACCGATCAGTTTTTGCTCTTTCAATCCCTCGCATGCCGGATGGCTTTTATCCTAGGCGCAAACTATGAGCCCAAGAGCACGAAAGATCCAAACTTCAATCACAACTGCGTAGACAAGGACGTTAGGACCAAGGTACATCTCCGTCGCATCTTCTGGTTGCTCTATGGCTTGGACAGGGAATTCTGTCTTCGCACCGGTCAGCCCCCCACCATGGACGAAGAGTATTGCGACTTGTCGATGCCCGAAGACGCGACTACTCTATTCGGTCGCCTGGAATCGGATGACAGTGACATTGATCTCGAAGCGGAAGCACCAACTATACCAGCCCTTTCAGATCCCCTCCTGGTCAGGCTCAAATCCCGCATCTGCCGATCACTCTACTCCTTTTCATCTCAGTTCAAGTCCGACACCGACCTGTTGATCATCGTCCGCCAGCTAGACGACGAGCTTGAGGCCTGGAGAGAGTTTCTGAAGCCTAGCTATCGCCCCCTCATTGAGGTTGTCCCAGGTTCGGTCAACCCCCACGGGGACACAATGCGCTCCATGCACAGATGCATGATGCAATTCGAATACCTCCATCTCCTCTCCGCCATCCACCGGGCTAGCAACCGCTGCTCTCCTTGGTCGGCGGCGGCGAAATCAGAAGTTCAGGGCATAAGTTCGAGTATTGATATTTCCGTACGAGCGAGCCGCTCAACTCTGGTCCTTCTTCAAGAAGCAAAGGATTCTCTAAACCAACAGGCTTTCTGGTACGTACAAAGGACGCAGCCATGTTTGCAACCAACCTTTTCCAACAAGCGCCAAAATGTCTGCATCAGCCAAAATCACCGCTGACCACTTCTGCAGGATGTTTGTCTTCTATCCAATGACTGCGGTCCTGAATCTCTTCTGCAACGTTCTCTTGGATCCGCTCGACCCCATGGCAGAGAGGGATCTGCAACAGATAAGCCAAGTACCATACGTTTTGCAAACGTTTCAAAACGCCCTCCTGACGGAGAATAACACGTCGTATTTTGACCTTCTCCGTGATTTTGTAGCGGAGCTCGTACGGCTTGGCCAGTGCGCTGCGAGAAAGGCTCACTTGGAGGCGGGAGACAAAACGGGTGCAGAGTGATACAAACGGCTGATTAGGCGTTCTTAGTTGATTTGAAATGATGTACGGAGAGACCTGATCAGTGGATGAAACCACACCGTACCACGACTGATGCAGCTCACAATCATTTCAAATACTAAAAAACATAATAATAAATGAACTTTAGCGTGGATGAGCTACGAGGGATATTTAAGAAGGTTGGAAACTCTAGTGATGATCAAGGTATAGTTTTAATGTTTTTACAAATGTCCTCGCCCGTTCTAAAAGATGCCATATGTAAGATGAATATGTTTCAATAACATCTTTCACCCCGTAACTTTACAATTAGGGTATGTAAAAACAGATAAAGAAGGCATTCTTAAAAGAACAGGCCAATATACCCAGGCAAGCATTTCAAATAGAACATGGGAATACCTATAAAGAAAGGGAGTTAATATTTGAATAGGAGGATATTAATAAAGATATTAATAAGGATATTAATAAAGATATAAATAAAGATATGAATAAAGATATGAATAAAGATATTGCAAATCATCAGTTGGCCATTTATGAGGTATCTCTACACTTGATCTACTTGTCCCTAAAAACCTTTCTTGGACAACTAGCCAATCTTAGGAGCCTTCACATCAGGCGTGATACCCTGCACAGAAATATGGTTATCTGTGGCCAACAGTTCGTCACAGGCCAAGATGGCATCCTTCCAGCTCTTGACGGCCTCGTCGACGCGAGCTCGGAGATTCCTCTTACGGGACCACAGGCTCTTGCGAACGAAGCCATCCGCAGCACCCATCATGGACGCAGCGATGCCCAGGTCCTCGGCCATGCTCTCGAACAAGGTCTGAATCTCATGCAGGGCAACCATGGCTTTGGCCATCTTGTCTGAAATGACGGAGTTTTGGTTCGCGAGCAGATTGACGTCGCAAATGACATCCTCAAGACTTTTGACTTCTGTGTTCTTGCTGGCTTCCACTCCGAGCTGTCGGTTGTACTCTGTCCAAGCAGCTTTGGCTTTGTTATTTTGGTCAATCGCAACCCAGGTTCCAGCGACCCAGCCGGCAAAAGGAATCCACTAAGTCCACATCGATCAGTTTTATTCGCTTCGCTAACAAATGACTAGGGCGAGGCTCGACAGAGACAGCCACCCTAGTCATAGACAGAATATTCCGACCCAAGATGCACCCAAATATGCACCCAAATAAGGTCGGTGTATTGTAGTACCGAGTTGCCACCTAGGAATGCATTCGTCTAAAAGGGAAATATCATACTTACAATGTAGGCTGCTGTCCATTGTGCAGTCGAGGAATGACTCTCCTGGGGAATGAAGTTAGTGGCTTTGAGCGACAAGACTTGGCCCAACAAGCGGGAACTCGTAAAATGAACTCAATGTCTTTGGTCGGCATCCCTCGAAGAAGGGGCCGACAAGACAAACAAGAGCTTGTTAAGTGCATATTGACTCACAAAATCGTCGTGCGCTGCTCTAGCGGCCTTAGCGGCAGTTTGAATATCCTTCCGCAGCTGCTCCAGGCCAGAATTGAGCTTGCTGGCATAGCCTGGATTGCTGCTGGTACCATCACCCTTGAACTTGAGAGTGATGGTTTCGACAAGTTCCCGGTCTGCCTTGACCTCGCCCGAGAACTTTGAACAGGTTAGTTGTCTTCAAGAAAAAACGGGTTGGGCCTTGAGCTTCTCCTTACTGCACCAATTTCCTTGACCAATTTCTTGATATTCTCCGACTTCTCCTTGGCACCATTACTCAAATCAAGCAGGATTTCACTGGCGGATTGCGAGGCACCTTTGAACTCTTCCGAGTCTTCGGAACCTTCTTTGGCATATTTGTCGCTGGTCAAGATATCGATCATGCTCTGCAAGCTGCCGTCTCCAAGACCCACCAGTTGACGAACTGCATAATCTGCGTACTCCTTGGTTTCATTGGTGATGCGCCCTTTTTTGACAAGTGTCATTAGTGCCTGGCTTGGTACGGCGTATTGCTTTTTGAAGACACTTACGGAAGTTGGGCAAAGCGCCCGAGTTGAAGGCGTTGCAATGTTGATAGACGCTGACCATGGCATCTTCAGTTTGCTACAGAGTGTGAGCTGTCCTGTTCTTGGCCGCGGATGGGCGAGCGGCAAGAGCACTAGGGAACAAACGAACCTGATAGATGCTGGAGTCCAGCTCGATGAGCTTTTTCAACTTGTCCTTTGAGTGCAGGCCCTCGAAACTTTCCTTGCTCTGAGGAAAGACCATGCCGGCGGCCACGTAGGCTTTCACGTCTTATCAAGAGGTATGAGTTTTGGTAATGGGTGGGAACTGTGTTTGACTGGGTAGCTGACATACCAAGGTAGCCATTAGAATGGAGGATAAAGCGTGGCTTCTTTTCGCCAGTCTTTTGGCCTTTGTCGTCGACAATATCGACCTGCTTGATCAAATTGCCGGTAGCATTGTCAAACGTGTTCTCTAGAACTTGACCAACGTCGTTTTTCTCATCGGGAGACATGTTGAAGATCTGGATGAGAATGTAGAGCAATTCTGGTTGTAAGCAACAAGGGACTAAATGTCTGTCAAGATTGGAGGTGTCGATGTAGGCTAAAGGAGGTAATCGAGAGAGTTCAACGTGGTTTAAGTATTAGCAGGATACAAAAGCCATCCAGTGTTCTCGTATTTCTACTATTCATCGCATAACGCGCTAGTCCCAAATTCAAGAAATCAATAGTCTATTCATGTGCTGGCGCTTCACTTCCCCATACTAGCCAATGATGGGCATATGCAAGTGTAAGTCAGCGGCGCAGCACTGTCACTTGATCATCAACGTATTCGTATATGTGCATAGCCTGCTGAGAGCATCTCAAACACCCAATCAAGAGAGTGAGTGTTACGTGGCATCGATGCGCTGCTGCAAGTTGGGTAGTTTTATTGATGTCTCAGACTTTCAGCTTTGGATCTGCTGCAGTTTTTACCGCGTTGGGCGAGCCAAGCATGTCATTAGTTTGAAACTTAACTGGCTATCCGTCCGGGCCGTCGGATCGGGCCAGAGTGGGCCAGTTGAAGACGAGTAGTGGGCAGCTGAAGGCTGCCGTGGCTACGTTTTATTTGCAAACGAGAAAAACAAGTGGAAATGCAATGCGAATCTAACGCAATGCCTGAGTCACGAGAAATGTGATATGGGAGCAAAGGCAAGCAGATGTACGGAGTACGGAGTATGGCTTGCACGGTCAGCTCCATCGCGCCGATGAAAGCAGCTGCATTTCGTCAGCTCACCCTCTGTTGCAATCTTCGGCGCTTTCAACAATCCAGAAATGGGCATATAAAGTCATTAACTGACTATTGTTTGATATCAGCACAAGGACATTTACTTTCTTGTTTTTTACGTTTATTGTACTTACCGCAACAATTATATGCACCATGGCACTTGTCAGGTTCCCCCACCCGGAGACTTATCATGATTTGGATGGCAAAATCCTAGCCCTGACCCAAGAGCCGTCCTTGTACACCAAATACGATGTAGTTGGTGTCGTTGGGCATGGCCGGGGCAGTCGCATCGAGTTCGATGAAGCTGTCCAGGGTATCGTGCAGTCCTCCAAAAAGTCCAACAACAACAAAGACGATACAAAGGCAATTAGTCAGATGGAAATCTACGCTGATCATCTGACAGCAAAAAAGCCAGTTCAACTGGGAGGATCTTGCGACAATTTGACCATCATTAGTCGCGCTGCCTTTGCGGGTTCCGACTCTGTCGAGATCAAATTGACCAACCAGACGAAGCTATCCATCGAGCTCTATTGTGCTCCTCCAAAATCACCCATCACGTTCCGCGCCCGATTTTCTAATGGCAAGACGGCCGAGGCTACAGTCGACTCGAAACAGTTGACAACGGGCCATCGCTTCTGGGGCTTGTCGTTTGACTCGGATGGCAAAGGCGAGGCCGAGTCCGTCCCCGAAGCCGACACCTTGGCCGAGCTCTTTAGGAACTCGACTCGTTCCATCGCAGACATGATCCAGGATGATGGAAGTCTCGCCGATATGGGATGGGATCGTTACAACGAGTGAGTTGCAAGCTCCCGTCACGTCACTTGATTACTTGCTAATTTGTCTTTCCTTGATAGCAACTTGCGTCGACTGCTAAACTATCAGCTCATTTTGGCGTCCAAAGTGCAGGAGGAAGACAAGGATTTGGCTTACCAAATCGCCGACTTTATCGCAAACATCTGTCAGGGAATCCCCAAGGCCTTTGATTTGTACAGCCAGGCTAGTGTCATTGCCATGTCAAAAGGTATAACTCATGTCGCCGTATGATATGAAATCCACTGCTGACTCGATTTCTATCAAGCCGTCGGCCAAGAAGCCCTCATGCATGCTCTGGTCCCGAAGCTGGACCTGTCCACCGCTCAACAAGTCTTGGGTTCTCGCCTTGACGCCGCGGCAGCTTTCGATTCCGCCTATCGAGATCTCCAAGGGCAAAGCGCAGCTTCGGCGAATGTCCGGCTGTTTGCCAATATTGCCCTTGAAAGGTCTGTCGACTCGGATTCCGTCTACTCCTTCATGACAAAGACGGCTCAGGACAGGCTTTGGAATGCGCAAAATGCGTTCAACAAAGCCGAGAGAGAATTCAAGGCCTTGCAGCTAACCCTCAAGGACAAGCAAGAGGCCTTCAAAGCAGGCATCGAGGAGTGGAAGACCAAACAAAACTGGAAGATTGTCGGCGAGGTCTTTACTGCCGTCGCTGCCGTCGTCGGTAGTATCGCTCTAGCATGTGCCGCCCCTCCGGCCGGAGCAGCCGGGATCGGGGCTGGAGCTGCATCCCTGGAAACTGCCGTCAAGGGCGCCGAGAAGGCTGTTGGTCTGTTCCAGCAGATCAAAAAGATTCTAGAGTCTATTCAGAAGATTTACAAGAAGATCGAGCCTTATTTGGAGAAGATGAAGGAGATGGTTACTGCGATCAACAAGGTTGTCAGCATCGTCAAGAGCAAAGGCTCAATGGACGATGTCAAGAATGAGGATGTGGGAAATTTGAAACTACCAGGTGAGTACCTTTTTGCAAAGTCTGCCTCAAAATGTCTTGATGCTAACTCGTTGCTAGCTGTGGCGGGCGATGATGCCATCAACATCAAGGCTGATTGGGACATTTTCCAGGTCGAGATGAACAACCTCTATGAAGGCGTAAGTACCGCAGCCTCTCGAGTATTGAGCTGCACGGCTAACCTGACTTTTTTTGACGTAGATTAAGCAAGAGAACATCAAGGGCGCAGAAGGCTTCTTTATGCTCATCACAAAGATGGTGATTCGAGGCAAAGCAATGTTCACTGCACAAACGGCTCTGGCGTCAGCTAGCGACGCCTATTTGACCGTTATGCAACAACAAATCGCCCAAAAGAAGCACACAAATCGCCTTCGTAAAGCCCTGCCAAACATCGAAGGAAACCCGCGAGCATTTGCCATCATCAAGCTCGCTATTGCTGAGAGACTGTTGGCTCTGCGCACCTGGATCAATCTTGACTTCCGTCAATACGTGGCAGCATACACCTGGAACTCGCTAGACGCGACGCAGCCCATTGCCATAGATCCCATGAAAGACATTGGCAGCTTCCGAAGCGACGCGGCCACGTTGCAAGCCCTTTCCGCGCAGCTTCATGCCCAGGTTCGGTCGCAGCACCGCGTCTTTAGACTTTCTTACAAGCGGGGAGATTTGCTGGGTAGGATTGAGACCGGCCAAGATGCTTCGCTTGAGCCAGCAGATGTCGTTGCCACCCTCAAGAGGACTCGGGCGACGTCATTTACGCTAAACTACGAAAGTCCATTGTTCCGGAGATATGGTCGCTTCCGCTTGAGCAAGGCTCGCATGTTTTTCGACAATGTCGAGACTCAGCAGGAAGACTTTGTCAGCCTCCGCATCACCCTAGGTACAGCCATGAAAGACCTCGATGTACAGAAGGCGCAAGACCCGTCGGCCCTGCCGGGCATCGACGCATCACGGGTGTTGCATTTCGTGACCACGGAGTCTACGTTTGGTTTCGAGTACGCGGGCGAGGATAATGAGGTCTTGCTCGACGGGGCTTTTTGCGGTTACTTTGAGTCTTCTTCTCTGCTGATGAGTCCGTTCAGACCTTGGACAATCACCGTCGAGTCGGACGCGAAGCTCGATTCCGTCACTGATATTACCTTGGAGCTGACATGTGAGGTAACATATCTATGAGAATATAGCTATGTAGAAAGCAATTAAAGAATACTTTAGCACTGACCAATTTGAATGAGATTAGCTTTGGAGTGTCCTTCATGTTTCACTCGTGACTCTACTGGATTGGGTAGGTAAGCAACAGTCGTCTTTTCCGATGGCGTCGGCCAGTCAACTACTGTAGAATCAATCCCATCCTAACATTAGATTCTAGACTTTTTATCTTTGAGAAGTGACAGAAGAATAAGAGGCGCATAAGAGGGGATTGCGATGTAGTAGGCTGCTCTAGAGAGCTGGGTCGGCGGGACATGCAACAGAAAGCGCAGAAGCAGCTTGCCCTGACGTCACAATATATCTGACGACTCGATGTCACATGCATTGGTTTCATGAAAGTAAATCAATACCAACCCTTTTCCAACACGTTTTCCTCGTCCCTCACGTTTATAGTGGCACCTGCCGTGTCGATGTCCTTCCCATTACGAATGTCCCCCCCCCCCTTTGGAAGAGAGACTAGGAATGGAACAGTGAGGATCAAGCGTGCGGAGGAGAAATCGTTATTTCAGCCGCAGTCTGCTTCTTTTCTATCACTCATGTCTCATGATAGCACAGCACACGTACTGGTTAGTTTGCCATATTATGTGAAACAAGAAGCGAACCAGTTGAACACGTTACGGAACTGTTTCCGGAGCTTGGTGCTTATGCTAAAAATCAGCATGGACAGCGCTATTAAACCTATATGGTGCTTCTAAAAAAAGAAATGTCAGATGTCTTTATCCCTAAAAGAGAATATTGCATGTGTATATAATTAGACTCGATTCTCCAGGGTAATTTTCATCAACCCGGAATGGCGGCATTTTAGTGCTGACAATTGGTGCTAAGCGGGGGCAGCGAATTGATCAAGCACACGATGTAAGAAGTAGTGAAAAAATGTCTTTAAATATAGATATCTACCATGCACGTCTAAGAACGTCGAATCTAGTCTTATCCGTTAATAAAAGGAACAAAAACTATCATAGTTGCGAGAATCATAGCATCATCATGAGCTCTTCAGAGAAACATGGCACTTCTGCCGGCACAAAGCAGACGACGCTGCTCGACACCTTTGACCCGCGAAAGATCAAAAAAGAACTACAGCGACTTCGCCCTCATCCTGAGACTGGCCGTCTGATCGACTCGTACCCTGGCACCCGCACGGTTCCGATGCGCGTCCTCTGCCTCGGCCAGTCTCGGACGGGGACCATGGCACTCTTCACGGCGTTGCAGCAGCTGGGATACAAGCCGTACCACATGGCCGTGGCCATGGGAAGCCCAAAGATGAATCTGTCTCTATGGACCGAAGCTCTCGAGGCCAAGTACCATGGCAAGGGTAAGCCATGGGGCAGGGAGGAGTTTGACAAGCTGCTGGGCAACTACGATGCCGTAGCGGATGTCCCAGCCATCTGCTTCATCGAGGAACTGGTGGCGGCTTACCCCGAGGCGCGCGTCGTCGTCGGCTCGAGAGACGTCGACAGCTGGCTCCAGAGCATGAGCAACACTGCCGGACGCGTCTTGAGCTGGAACGGATGGGATCTGTTGTCGAAATTCGACCACGCCTTGGCCGGACCTTTCTGGGCGTTTGCGAATACCATCATGCCCATTCACTTCCACACGTTAAACGACTTTTCGCCAGAGTCACCTGCGCGCCAGGCATTCTTCGACCACTACGAGCGGTTGGAAAAGGCCGTGTCCGAGGACAAGAGGCTAGATTTCCGAGTGCAGCAAGGGTGGGTGCCCCTTTGCGAGTATCTAGAGGTGCCGGTGCCGGAGCACGAGTTCCCGAGGCTCAACGACGCGAGCCAGTTTGTCTTTGCGCATGGCATGATGTGGTGGTTGGCTTTTGGCAAGATGGTGGGCCAAACGGTTCTTCCTGTGGCTATGATTGCGGGGGGACTTGTCATTGCCCGTCGGATGAAGTAAACCATTGCATTAGAGCATGACACCAGTGAATGGTTGCTTGATTAATATTAGTCTTATTGACCCAACGTGATGAGTTGGTCCCCGTACACTGTACCATGAATCTAAAGTCGTTTCTAGTCTACGGCATATGACGCAAATGAAAGTGAAATGTGTCGGTAAATATCCATAGTATGGATTATTTGATATGAGTACCCATCGGCCCTCGCTATGTTAGGAGGGTATCAGCACACTGACATGAGAACTACAGTTAGCGAGGCCAGTGGTGACCGCCCAGGGCCGTCTACCTAACACTGCGGGGAAGGGCCATCGCGAGCTTTGAACACCTTCCCCGCAATTACAAACAGTATTACGGCTACCGCTATCGAGGCCCGGCCAACGGAGCAACAGACTCACAATAATGCCAATGTAAATCTAGGCAAGTTAATTACTGACAAACTGGTATTGTTTGACAACATACACTCCTGCAATTAATAAAACTATTCACGAAATGCCACCAAAGTCAGCTATTCGAACTTGATCTTCCATTTGCAATGGCCAATGTTAAAGCACCTGTTGAGCATCATTCACTGTTTCAAGCCTAGTCACCCTGCTGCACTCGTTTCCCCGCCCCTGAATGCATTTCGATAAGCAAGATTTATCCCTTGTACGTAAAAAATGTCCTGCAGATAAGAAGCTTGGGTGACATTTAGCCTGAGTGGGCTGTCCGATAATGCCTGTTATCATCCCCCACAAATCAAACTCTTGCTTGATGGCTTATCTGTGTCGGCGAATCGACTCCACCGTGCCGTGTAGCGGATTGCCTGAATCTTGTAAGTGTCGGACTTGTCAAGGCCGATGGAGAACAACACGCCGTTGTCACATTACGGCCCAATAAAGGTTGCACAGGTTGCACAGGATATACATAGAAGTTCGGTTTCCCCGCAGAGCCCAAATCCCAAGATCATGACATTGTAAACATCCATTCACCGTTTATAACGCATGCAATGAAAATGGCTTCTTTCAAGCATCCCCTAGACCCTTTGTCGTCCGAGGAAATCAAAGCCGCAGTGCGCATTGTGAGAAAGACACATTCCAATGTCGCTTTCAACGTCGTCTCCCTCCATGAGCCTCGAAAGGCTGCCATGTTGGAGTGGCTGGACGGCCGGTCGTCGTCCACACTTCCACCTCGGGTGGCCGATGTCACAGTTATAGCGCCTGGAGGTAGGGTTGGAGATGGGCTTGTTGACATTAAAGCTGGCAAAATCACCAAATGGGAGTGGGTGGAAGGCTTCCAGCCCATTGTGGGTTCATCTTAGCATGTAATATGATGATATATGTGCTAAAACAGACGCAGATTACACTCGAGGAGCTCCAAAGGGTAGAGCTCGTGGTGCGCACAGATGCAAAAGTCATCGCGCAGTGCAAGATTAGCGGCATCTCCGAGGATGAAATGCACAAGGTCTACTGCGACCCCTGGACCATTGGCTACGACGAGAGGTTCGGCAGCAACGTCCGTCTGCAGCAGGCGTTGATGTACTTTCGCCCGCACGTCGACGACTGCCAGTACCAGTACCCGTTGGACTTTTGCCCGATATTCGACTCAGACAAGGGCGAGATTATCCATATTGACATACCCAGCGTGAGGAGACCGCTGAGGCGAGAGCCTCCGATCAACTACACGAGCCCATTTGTCGAGACCCATGGGGGTTACCGCAAGGATATCAAGCCTCTCGAAATCACCCAGCCCGAGGGCCCTTCCTTCAAGCTCAGCGGGCGAGAGATGGAATGGCAGAATTGGAAGTTTCACATCGGGTTCAACTATCGCGAGGGCCTCGTCTTTCACAATATTCAGTACAACGACAAGGGAAATGTGCGTGATGTGTTTTACAGGATGTCGCTTGTGGAAATGGTGGTACCCTAGTGAGCACCTCTTGTCTTCTTGACAAGCACGGAAGTCCAACTAACAGAACGCAGCGGCAATCCTGAGCGCCCGCACCAGCGTAAGCACGCATTTGACCTCGGAGAATACGGCGCTGGTTACATGACCAACAGCCTAAAGCTGGGCTGCGACTGCAAGGGGTCGATTCACTATCTGGATGCTGAATTTCCTGCTCAGGATGGAAGCGTTCGCTTCATCAAGAATGCCATTTGCATCCATGAAGAGGATGATGGTATCCTCTTCAAGCACACCGATTTTAGGGATGATTCTGTCATTGTCACCAGAGCGCGAAAGCTCATCATCCAACAAATCTTCACTGCTGCCAACTATGAGTATGCCGTGCAGTGGATATTCCATGTGAGTGAAAAGTCTAGAAATTCATTGGGTCCTTTGCAATACTTACCAATATGCTTACAGCAAGACGGAACGATCCAACCCGAAATCAAGTTAACAGGAATATTAAACACTTACAGCATCAACCCAGGCGAAGATACCAACGGATGGGGCACAGAAGTATATCCGGGGGTCAACGCGCACAATCACCAACACCTGTTCTGCCTGCGCATCAACCCCAACATTGACGGACAAAGGAACACTGTCTTCCAAGTTGACGCTGTTTCAAGCGACGCTCCGGTCGGCGATGAGAGGAACCCGTACGGGAACGCGTTCTACGCCAAGCGCACCAAGCTTTCGACGACGGGAGAGGCAATCTCAGATTACAACGGCGCTACCGTGAGGACTTGGGACATGTGCAACAAGAATAGCATCAACCCTTTTAGCAAGAAGCCCGCCAGCTACAAGCTCGTGAGCAGGGAAGTTCCCGGACTTTTGCCCAAGCCCGGTTCGCTTGTTTGGAAACGAGCTGGGTTTGCCCGTCATGCTATCCACGTCACGAAATGTGAGGTCACATCCATTCGCAGTTTTTTGGTGAATATTCTTGAGCTGACTTGAATTAGACCGAGACGATCAGCTGTGGCCTGCCGGGCGACATGTCCCACAGACATCAGGTGAAAGCGATGTTGGGCTGCTTGAATGGATTGGCGATAGCTCTGAGAGCATCGAGGATGAGGATATTGTCCTGTGGCACACGTTTGGGCTCGTGCATTTCCCGGCACCAGAGGACTTTCCAGTCATGCCTGCCGAGCCCATGACTCTCCTGTTGCGCCCTCGCAACTTTTTCACCAGCAATCCGGTAATGGATGTCCCACCTCAGAGGTGCATCACGGCGAGCCAGGTTGCTGCCAAGGCACCTCCTGGTCGTCTTTGAGGGGCAGCGGTTAAGTGATGTAACCCTACATGATTAGTAGGTGACGTGTAATTTTGGAAAGCGGATCGACATTCGACTGACATTGCCTAAAACATTATTTCTTAAAAAATGATTCAGTCATGGGAATTCAAGCTGGCAATTTGTAGAATGCACATCTTGCAGTGTCGTTGCCCGGAAAATCGTCTAGGATTTAATAAGTAAAGATTTACGATAAAACGTGCAGATGACGTTTTTCTTGTTGCTCATCTTCGGAGTAAAACATCCAACATTGCCCCGGTTGATACGGACAATTTGCTCCTAGGCCCTAGGGTAGCGAGTTGCCCTTGCGCTTGCGGGGGAGGGGTCCCCACGAAGCTTTTATCGGCTGTCGCGCATTGGAGGAGCAAAAACAGAGGCAAAAAACAGGATTGCTCTAGAGCCTCTAGATGACGTTTATCAAAAGTCCCACGTTGGAATGTTGGAATAATCCTGGGAGAAGAAACGCGCGTCCATATACGTGATCAAATAACGGTCGAATCGCTTTTTTTATTCATTCTTTTTTTATTTTTTGCCATCTGGTCGGTCTATAGCCCCTGTTGATTCTCACTTGCATCCCAGGCCATAATAGGAAATACCAAGAGACATGTCCGAGCTCTTGGATCACTCGTTGGGGGCCGTCCGGACCAAAAACAAGCATGTTTGAGCCTCATCACGATGCACCCGGAGATACTTCTTCGTCTTTGAGGTTTCGAATCATGTGGGGAAAAGAATTAAACGAAATCCCATGTTGAAGTTATTGCAAGTGACGTCAGGTTATTCCAAAACTCACGATGCGAGTTGCCACGGTTCTCTTCTATAAATGTGCATGTTCCTTCGATGGCTTTCCATGTCTTCAAGGCCTCTTAAACTAGGTGTTTGTCCAACATTTGACACGAGAACATACTTTGCTTCCTACGCATAGGAGATTGAGAAAAAGTGCTATATTGCAATTCTTGTGTCAGCCTCTATTTTCACATTTTATACATACTTGCTTGCCATTGAAAATGCGCGTAACACGACTGAGCCACGTTCGAATGCTGAGGCCTGTTCTCCAAGCAGGACCTCGGCATCTCAACCTGACCAGGAATATCTCGACATCGCATACACTGCTCAACGCAAGCATTCAACCGGAGCCCAAATGGTCAGAGACGCGCAGCAGCAAACCTGGAAAGATATCAGCGACCACAACAGGACTTCCACGCGACGCCGAGGTGGGCAACAAACGGTTCGCTGACTTTGACCTCGCCGGCAAGGTCTACGTCGTCACGGGTGGCGCCAGAGGTCTAGGCCTCGCATTGGCGGAAGAGCTCGTCGAGGCTGGTGGTAAAGGTAAGGCAGAAGCACACCGAGTGCCCCCTTAAAAAGGGGAAAAAATACTGATTGCTGACTTTATTACTTTTTGTAGTCTATTGTCTTGATCGTGCGGAACATCCCGATCATGAGTGGAAAGAGGCCCAGAGCCGTGTCGTCCCGGAATGGGGGGGATCTCTCGAGTATAGACAGCAAGATGTCCAAGACACCGACAAGCTGGACCACACGATAGATGAAATCGCCAAGGAAAACGGCCGAATCGACGGTTGCATCGCCGCGGCGGGCATCCAGCAGGTCACGCCCGCGACCGAGTACCGCCCCGAGGACGCCAACAAGATGCTCGACGTCAACTTCACGGGCGTCTTCATGACCGCCACGGCCGTGGCCCGCAAGATGCTCGAGTACAAGTGCCACGGCAGCATATGCCTCATCGCCAGCATGTCGGGCCAGATCGCCAACAAGGGCCTTATCTCCCCCGTGTACAACTCTTCCAAGGCCGCCGTCATCCAGCTGGCCAAGAACCTGGCCATGGAATGGAGCCCCGTGCGAGAGGACGGCAGCGGGGGCATCCGGGTCAACTGCATCAGCCCGG
The DNA here is from genome assembly GCA_003012115.1 of Trichothecium sympodiale. Classification (NCBI taxonomy): domain Eukaryota; kingdom Fungi; phylum Ascomycota; class Sordariomycetes; order Hypocreales; genus Trichothecium; species Trichothecium sympodiale. Next base: position 57,134 of record PXOB01000138.1, read on the forward strand.
GGCACATCCTCACGCCCATGGTGAACGGGTACCTCGAGAAGAACCCCAAGGTCAAGGAGACGTGGTGTCATGAGAACATGATGGGTCGTCTTGCCGAGACGAGCGAGTTTAAGGGCGCTGCGCTGTTTCTTCTCAGCAAAGCTAGCTCTTTTATGACCGGGAACAACCTCGTGCTAGATGGTGGACATACAGCGTGGTAAATCGTTTTCTTTTTCATGTGTAGGAGTTTTCCATACATTGCTTTTATTGCACAGCTCTCGCGGGAAAGGGTTAGATTTATCTAGACGACAGCCACACCTGCCTTGGCTGATTACTTAATTGATGCTATAGACTTGTGCAATACATGTCTACGCTTAAAACTATTTACTATTCTGTGAATTGGCGCTGCGCAGGGTTTTAATATCAAGGCTCTTTCGCATCGGGTTTGTTTTAATGTTTTGCCCGATGTGTCAGACATTTCTAATTGATAGAACTACATCACATCTATATCAAATCTATAGATCTGTCTAAGCTCTGCCCTCAATCGAGAGAATAACCAATTTCTTAAAGTCCATGTACACCAGGGAGGCTCATGGACGATCGAAGGTCAACCTTGGTTATGTTCCCATGGTTACCACCCTGGAAACCCCCCTTTTGAGTCGTAAAGTCCTCAATCTCGCCGAGGTTATCGATCCGCCCGAGGAGCCTCTCCAGAACGCGGTATCCGGCGCCGGCAGTGTATCCGGGGAGCTCGTGACCAGCCAGCTGAACCTCGTAGTACGTCAATCCTCGCTCGTAGCCCCAGTTTCCGACGATGCCGGACTCGCTCAGCCGCCCGCCGTTGTACTCGGGGTGGTACGGGACGTAAAACTCCTTGTCCTGCGGGTACTTTTGGAAACCTTGGAGGCCGTGCCACGTGGCGTTCTGGAGCGCGAACAGGGTGCCGTTGGGCGGCAGGATAAAGTCGAGGCGACCGACGCCGATAATGGTGTTGTTGGTGTGCTCAATGACGCGGGTCAGGACGTCATTCTTTGCTGGAGGGAGGGAGGTGTCTTTCCCGGTGGAATTGTTGTTCGGGCCGCCAAATACGTTCTTGGGCGTGCATTGGTACCAGTCGACGTCGGGTGCGTTGATGGCCTTTTTCACATCGGTGCGGTTAAAGTACACCTCGGCGCCTGCAGGGCTATAGTCTCCCTAGAAGAAAACATTGTTAGCAAAGGTACCTCGGGGTAGGCAGAGTTGAGTTTACTTACAGAATTAACGATGCCTAGCTGCGAGTATTGGTGGGGACACGTGTCTGTGATGTGATATATGTTGAAGCACGGATTCTGGTAGAGAACCCCGTCGTAGACTAGCTGCCAGATGTCGCAGGTAGCGTTTCCGCTCGGGTCTTGGTACGGGTCCGGCAGCGGGGGAAACGGGCCTGGCGGGGGGAACGTGGCGTACTCCTCCAGGTACGTCGAGTAGTTGCAGTGCTCGTGAGTCCAGCGGAGGGCGTTGAGGTACGTCTGGTTAAAGTAGAAGAGGTTCTGCCAGTACTCGACGTAAGGGAACACGACGGCTTCCGTCTGCAAGGTTTCGTCGCCGATGATGGGGTCGTTGATGGCCACGCCGCCGAGCTTGTGGTACTTGTCGTCGTTTGCGGTGATGAAAGCGTCGGCGATATAAGGGACGTAATTTCCAGCGTAGGATTCGCCCGTGATGTAGGCGGTGGCGCCCTCAAGCTTGAATGTCTCGATGAAGTTTCGCCAGAACCCGGCGAACTGGACGCCGAGCTGTACCTCGTTGGTGATGTTGGGTTGTCCCTTGGAGAAGCCGACGCCTACGGGCTGCTCAACCCAGATGACGTTTGTCCTGAAGTGCACCCTGTTAGGTGGTGATCGAACAATAATACATGAGGGGTTGTGATGGAACTCACAAATTGGTCCAACTGTAGGGGTTTGGCGTAGGGGCCAGAGTTCCATCCTGCCACAAGAATGGGCCATTCTCCGTTAACAGTCCGCTTAGAGAGCTGCAGCCGGGGCCGCCATTGAGCCTTTGAAATAGGTTAGATTCTGTACCTGATATAAAACAATGTTACTAATAGGAAGGAGAGCATACCAGATGACCACTTCGTCCCCAGCATCGGGGTTGGAAGAAGGGAAGAACCAAAAGTAGAGCTCACGCTCCTCATCCGGCGACTGGGAAATGGGCAACAAGCCGGCATACGACTCGCCAATGTCGAATTTCACCTCGGGAATGGCAGAGCCGTTGACGAGAAACTTCTCCGTGTTCTTGTTGAGGAACTGTGACTTTTCCCTCTTGTCTAGATGAGGCGGGGAGGGGGGAGCCGGCTCGCGCTTTTGGTCGTATCGCCTTGGATGCACGCGGTTAAAGACGTTGAGGGCACCGCGGTTGAATCCCACCTCGGCCACGCAGCCGTGACCGAGGGCAAGAAGGGTGACGGCAGATGCAAACTTCATGGTGAAGAGAGTTTTACTACAGTCCCTGCATTGGGGTAGAAAGGGGATGATGCCACGCTCACCCTTTTTAAAGGGCAAACCTCCAATATTGTAACCATCCTCTGAGAGCCCTTTGGAGCAAGTTAGCCTTGAATCAACTTGGCCTTGATATCGGCTGTGCGGCGTCGCGGATCACGGCACTGTAACATCGGGGAACTTTTGGCGGCGGCAGTTTTAATTGGGTCATCATGTCGGCAAAGTCGGCACCCCCGTTGCGTGATGCTGTGTGCTACGGTGCTACGAGTCCTTCCTATATGGTGACGAGGAAGCGTTCTTTTTCTTGTTAGAAAAAAGTTCCATGAATATGTTTGTTTGCAATCAAACTACCGGGAACTTTTGACTTTTCTCGGTATATCTTCGATAGGCGTTGAATAGGCTTCCGGCATATAGTCGCAAAGTTGGAGCAAGGTTCATACTAGCACCGGCTGACTGACATGTTCAACCAACGATATAAATCTGATTGATGTTAGTGCTAGTTTAGTTCTACGACTTTTGCTTGCGAGGGATATTTGTGTCAATTGGGACTTGTTTCCTATCGTAGTGGCCTTTGTATGCAAGCCTAAGTGTTATCAAACATTGGAGTTTGCGGCCGGTTCAGTCACATCCTGCTGCTCCTTCAGTTTGGCACTATGACGAACAAGCAGAATTGATTAGATAATAAATCGGCACTTGATCGTCCGGCTGAGGACCTGGAGAAGCTGGGAAGCTTGAGCGGGTCCTCGGACGCTTGCGTGTGGCTTGCCCCAGTTGACATCAGAATGTTCTGACACGTTGTTGTACCAAACGGTCGTCGTCGATAAGCGAATCACGTCCATGATGAACACACCCAAAATCATATCAATTCGCAATTAGAAGATATGAATGACATCGGAAAAAAAGTTGAGTTGGGTCCCTGCATACTCCGTGCATCCGGTAAACCATTGCGTTGCTCCGAACCGACTAAAATCTCAGCTTCTCAAAATCACTCATCAACCAATGTGAACTATCCTCCTAGAGTCATTGTCCAGCAGTTTTGACTTTAATGCAGGGACCGACGTGCCCTCATTTTGTGACATGAGGTGTGATCAAGAGGGAGGGGGACCATCAGGGTTGGAAGCACCGGTGCTGGGAAGTCGGTGTAGTCGGTATAGTCAAGGCGGCGTAGGCAAGCGTAGGTAATCAAGCGCATCGCCAGCACCACCGCAGCCACGGCCAAATAAGCCTTCCTCGACTTCTTCCATGGAAAGCATTCATAGCCGATCAATCGTTACTGGTAACCGGTCAGATTTGCCCGTCAAGACTCTCTCTCTTAATGAAACTTACCGCTGATTATTGACTTGTACTGCACTGCTTCGGCTTTTGCTAGTTTGGCCTGTTTCAAGTTCGAAGAAAGGCTGACATTTGACAAGTGGTGACCAGAGTTTCCGCAGCCAGGCTCAGAAAATCGAGTCTGAGGGTCCAAATATACCAAGCTCCTCTATATTTGTTTTTCAATTTACTTGGAATCCCTCTTGGTGCTTGCTCAAGGTCCGTCGATGCTGATATCAAGTCGCCCTGTGGCAAAATCCAGACTTCAAAGACATCTGGCGCGAGACCCGTCGGCGTGTTATCGCAGATGCTCCCTCGCTACTTCTGCCTCTTTGACCACCCCATCGAAGATGGCCGATACACGAGGCCACGTTGATCACTGTCCGCGACATGCCAAGTGCTTTGGCATTCATTAAAACGCAACAGCCGACGTTGGAGAATATATGTTCCGGGCTTAGGATGGTACATGGCAGTCCCAAGGTTCGATCCTGGAATGCGGCTTGTAGAAGCCTAGCGACAGTGTTGGAAGGAAGCTGAAGTAGATACGCTCACATGGATTCTTGAGAAAACGAATCGACTACTGAAGGTGGTTGGCGTAGATGGGTAGGTAGAAAGCACGTTTGTTGTCGTGGACCGGAACTCGCTACAATTGAGGATTGAGGATACAAAATGAAAATTTCTGCGCCATTGCCGAGTAGCTTGGTGAATACTTTACTGAGTTATTGCGCTCTTGTTTAACATGTCTTTGTTTACTTTCCTCGTTAGGGGCCACAAGCGTGGTCTTGGTGCTGTAGTCTAACACCACTACCCGCTCATCCCTAAATATTTGCCCCATCACAGCGCGGTCAGAAATGTCGAGCTCCGAATCGGTAGTTTGAACTGATCTGTGTATTTGTCCGTTACTTGCATATCTGGGAACATCGAAATGCCTATGATGCAGTGCGGTTAACCTGGCCTGGACTTGTTCGCCAACACTTCTATAGGTGCATACTGACCAACAAGCCACTACCTCTTTCTAAGCCTAAAATTTATTCTACTCCTGATCATAGGTTTAGTTTCGTTAAGCGATACAATACCGATCCCCGTACAAGACGCTCAGAATCTTGCCTGCAAACAAAATGCCCAACCAAGGTATGTGTTCTATAGTGACCAATGTGGTTACTATCGCGAAAGGTACCGTCTTTACTATGGCCAGAGAACGTTGACCTAAGGACGCGGCCTTCCTTTCTCCTCTTTCAATTCAGATAAAGCTGCCAGTGATTAGACCCCCAGTTCGAGAAAACCAATTACGGTCAACTCAGAAGGTTGCCAGCTCAGTCTGTTCCGAGGACTCCAAGAACCGCATCGCGATTTTCTTCGCCAACAGCTCACAGCTATTACAATTCCTCCTCAATCTTTCCACCAAGGTGTAGGCTTGACCCGGGCTTCTACTATAATGATGTTCGCACAACGCATTGCGGGCTACCTAGAATGTTCTGATGGCGGCCCCGATGACATTGTGAGCTCTTTCGACAGTCTACGCCGGTCTATGAGTTGCAATAGATATCCAGAGGATGGTAAGATGACCTAGTACTAGACGAAATACAGCACATGAACAAGTGGAAAAGGCATACACATGTGAGGAAAATGATTGCGTCGCTGTAACTAACTATCACCATACCATGGTCAATCATCAAACCCACGTGGATCTCAACAAATGCCAACAAAGATGACTTGTGATGAAGCCGCATTTGCATCTTCTTTCCTGCCCAACACACCCCAGAAGATAGTCCTGATTCTGTGAAAATCCTATAGATCACCCACCTACGTGGTTTTTCCAACCGGCTCGGACAGGAGCCAAGAAAGAACCGTCGAGTAAAGCTGCCAGCGGTCGGTTTCGCCATTATCCGCGAGGATTTTCCCAATATGGACACGGAACTTCAAAGTCGAGGGGTCCGCATAGCCTTGCACGATTCTCAGTTGTCGAAAAGAAATAGTAATGACTGCAGTCTGACGGATAACAGGGTTTAGAAAAAGTACACGAATAACTATATTAGGTGGATGATGTCGACTCACTGGAATGATCTTGTGCTGTTTGTACTCCTCCCTAATGTGGCCGACGGTGCAAAGCTTAGCTAGAGCGAAAATCTCACTACAGTTGAGGGTATCATCAGTGAGAAGATTGTTCTCTAAGACAACCGCAAGTTGATGAGGCGTGCGGTCGGTCTTGTTGTATAGTATAAAGCTTGCGTTCCAGTGATTGTCGGGGTTCGATTTGCATTCATATCGGATCTTTTCAAAGTGGTCGTAACTATTAGGGGTAATATTAGCAATGATCCCCTTAGAATAAAGGTACTAGGTAAGTACTTACCATCGCATATCCCACTTGGACCTATGGAGGGGCAATTTCTGGCCAGGCTTGAGATCTTCTGGAGACAAGCATACTTCGAGGTAGGTGGAGACCCAAAAAGCCCAATCCCAGTTGGTCCTTTCTTGTTTGAGCGTGGGGAAGCGACTCGTCGTACGAAACCCATACTCCTTGGCACACTGATTGATGGCTTCCCTCGAAAGGGGAGAGAAGAATGGCTGAGTACCATCGGCGGGCTTCCCGTCTGGCGTCAAACCGCAGTACTGGATACCAAGTTGGTGCAGTTCCTCGGGTGAGGCATGCACGAGATTGGCCTCTCGTTTCCAAAAACGCTGGAGGACATCGAAGCCGACATCACGGCCTAGGCTCTCCCAGAACCCATCTCTGGCCGTCGAAGGTGGGCGCTGCGCAGGTTGCTGCCGAATTGGCAGTGTCACGACTTGCTGCCACATTGGCAGTGGCACCGCTTGCTTGCCGTCATTACTTTTCGATGATCCGGGCGGTACGTTCTTGTTGCCTTTCGATGATCCGGGCGGTACATTTCTGTATCCTCTCGATGATCCGGGCGGCATGTTTTCGTTGCCTTTTGATGATCCCGGAGGAATGTTTTCAAGCCATGACGCTGATATGCAGCTGATGCTGATGCTGATGTTGTCAGGAGTGTTCGATTGATGATGTGGTGATAAACTGGGAACAAGTTTGATGTTCTCAGAGTGGGTGTGCAGTGATATTTATGCTTGTTTTTGAGTAGATATTAAAGTTTGCTTAGGCCATGAGCGCCGCCACAAACACATTACGCCCTATCCATTATTCGACCAAAGCTGCACGTAAGCTTGGCGTGCGAATGTAGTATGCAGCTAGGCTAGATTTATTACTATAATGGGGTTTCAGTAGTAGCGCTGTGATTACTCGTTCCTTATGCCGCCATCTGCGCACTTGTATATCTCAGTCAACACTCTGGAAAATATTAAGTAAGTGGAATTGTTATGTTGCACTAGGCACGAACAGGCCACAATAACTATGAAGAGAAGGCCCAAATTCATCCTCCGCTTTTAAAGAAAGTATACTTATTGAATGTACCACCGTATTTGTGTGGTTTCACCAACACACAAGCACACAAACGCACAACAACAACAACAACAACAGCCAACCAACGCAACCACCAAGACACAAGATGGCCACTATCACAACCACACATCCGCAGGGCGAGGTGTGCTGTCCAAGGTCGGAGGTGTCTTGTGTCCTGGTGGTGACGTTAATTGGTGATTGTTGCTGTGTGTGTGTGCGTTTCAGTGTTTATGTGTTTGTGTATGTGTGCGTGATAAATATTTGAATTACGCTAAGCGAGGCCAACACGCCCGGCTTTATACCTATGCTACTAGGAGTTATTGAGGTGCTGAAAACATTGATGATCAGTTGACTTGTGTCCGCCTTACTGTTCGTTATAGAGTTCAAAGACGTAGGGGCATATATGACTCGATTGTGTGTCGCGAGGCTGGAGCCTTGTATTGTGTTGAGAGAGGGTTGGGCCTTATGGCTTGCTTGGCGCATATTGCGACGGGATTCGAAAGGGAAAAAATAATTGAATGTACCATCAAGGTACCACGACAATACACCTCCCACCGGGCAGCTGCATGCAAGTGGCAAACATGACGCGGCTGCCTTGTAGGGCTTCACATAACCCGCCCTTCTTTCCTGCCCTGCTCGTTCTTGATCTCTTGCCTCTCACCACTTTTTCGCGAGACAAGCCAACGCAAGACTCGTTGGGTTGACAAAATGTCGCCTAGAACCTCCCTTGGTCCCCGAAACAGAAGAGGAATGAATTCTCTCGACGCTGAGAAACATGATGCAACGAGCCGGCAAATCAGCAAGCAGGCCAACGTGAGGTCCTCGTCAAGCTTTACGGATATACATTTCTACAGCCTCAGGGTCCTCATACCTACCATTCGAAATTTGCGACTTCGCGGAACTAGAAAAGTTTGTACCAAAAATCTATCGCGACGCCGCCGCATCAATTAGCAATGACGTTGGTTGGGAGGCATACCTCTCAAAAATTCACTACACAACAGTAGATCTGCGGCAAAACCGACACCCTGATCTTGAATATCGGGATTAGCAACGACAGTAGGCCGTCGACACCCATTGATCGAACGCTGCGAACTCGGTCGAAAACTTTCACGGACGCACTATCTCGTGATGCCATGGAGAGCAGCACGACTGAGGATGGCAAGGACAAAACTTTTTTCCCAGAGAAATCTCGCAAAAACAAGAAGCAAGGCGATGACGATCGCATTGGTGAGCTCACCCCTCACGTGGCCTGTTGGTCACTCTTGAACAACATCACAATCAACGATAAGGCCATCCGAATCAACTGGACGCCAACGGAGCCTGCTTTTCGCCTCCCATCCCCTCCCGTCGCAGCGTCCTCCCCAACCGAGCCAAAGGGTCCTGTGTACGAGGCTCGAGTGGGCGGAGTAGCGCTGAGCTGGGACACCAGCCGGCTTTTTGCCATCACTGAAGTGAAAAACTTTCGCCGCTACACAGGAAAGACGGACAACGAAGGCGAGCCTGTCCCAAATCGAGGAATATTGAAACAAGAAGCGGCGGAAATGGCCGCGTGGATCGGCGAAAGGCCACCGAGCGGGTGGAATGTGAAGGCGAGGAACTGGACGTAAGTTGCTCTGAAGATGCATCTATTGAAAAGCGAGCATATCTTAGGGGGCTCCTCATTGCCCAAAACAGAGATAGCTTGTACATCGTATTCGAAACATTCGACAACGATTACATCAAGTGGATACGCGGTGCATCACGGGATGACAACGCAAAGAAGTCATTCCTGGTGATGAACTGCTTTGGGATTTACCACACAAGGAAAAGGGGAGATATGGAGCTATTTCACATGGCCATTTCAGCTCATGCTCGTCAGTGGAGCAGGGCGTAAGGTTAATATGCCAACATATCTCGTGTAAGGGGGATAATTAATATCCTTCTTAATATTCTTCTTAATATTCTTCTTAATATTCTTCTTAATATCCTTCTTAATGTCCTTCTTAACATCCTTCTTAATATCCTTCCTGATATCCTTCCTAATATCCGTCCCAGAGACGACCTCAAGGATGCGGAGCGTTAGTTTCGTACTAACAAGGAGGCAAACAAGCCCATCCATCGTAGTCAGATGTAGTGATGTTGTAAAAGTTTGGCGAGGAGAGAGTCCTGCATCAAAGTGTCGATGGTACCAGCTTCTCCGGTGACGATCCGCCCCGCGATATCTCTCACTATTTTGGCTGTATACGCAATGATGCCTCGGATCTTTGGCACTGATGGGCATATGCTTTTCCACAAAGAGCTTACGCCTTGCATAATGGCGCGAGATCAGCAAATCCAGTAGGCATGGGGCAGCCACTCTAGCTAACAGCTGGACAAGGATCAGGGTCGCCATGACTCTTGGAGGCATACGGGATGAATCTGATACCAGTGAGGCGAAAAGCCGGCGATCCGTTCTTTGGCCAGATTTCAGCATGCCCCGGGTCTATCCCAGACGGGGCCCAGGTCCGCGAAGCCGATCTCTCATTGCTCGGGAATATAGCCATGCTCCCGAGCAATGAGTTAGATGACGGCATCAATGATGATTGGATGTTAGGCATATGCCTTGCATGAAGTGGCGTCATGTACCAAGATTTCTGCTGACGATTCTGGATTGATTCCATATGAGGTGATGCATCTCATTACCCAGAAATCAGGACCATGGTGTAAATGATTGACCTTGCGGAGTAATACAGTCGAATGGACGGGGTTTTCGGGGGCTCGATAGGTTATAGCGTTAATTTGGGCCTCGCATTGCTTTTCCAAGACATCCCCAAGATACGAGGTCACGGTGAACTCATGTCGGATAAAGAGTTGCTCCTGTTCGTAGACTATGACTACTTGATAGTATTTGAGGAAACATGCTAGCTAATGCTACGACAAGTTTGAGTGAATCCAAAGGCTTTACCAACAAATAGTGTAGATACTCTAGGAAGTACTATAACAAAATAAATCAAAAGCAGATTGCTTGACTAAACATTCCTCAGTCGTATCATTCCTTTTTCTTCCGATTTCCTATGCAATAAGCGCAAAACCATAAAGACCCAGTCCTCTTATAACACGATTCGAGGCTAACGCCTCGCGAAAAAAAAATTAGATGAACCGACGTTGGCCTGATTCGAACAGACGCTCCCGAAGGAATCAGATTTCGAGTCTGACGCGTTAACCACTCCGCCACAACGCCATCCTCGGTCGTATGATTGAACAATTCAGCGTCAGCCTACTTGGTCGACGGGTTGGGAGAAATGGTTTGATCCGGAAACTTCCTGAAAAGGTCGGCAACATGGTCGAAAGGCGCCGTCAGGAGGCCCATGGCAGTCTCAAATGGAGGATGTTCACCTGCGCTCGGGTGGCTGCGAGACGGAACAAACGCCTTGGTCCTGCCAAAGCTTGTCGCCAGGGATTCGGACTCGCCCTGGGAACTTTGAAGGGCAGACTCGAGCTTTGGTAAATCGTTCTGCTCCTCTTCCTTGATGTGCTCAGACAGATTTTTCCAAAGAGTCTTCAACTTGGGCTTGAAGCCGTCGTCTGAGGGTGACATGTTCTGCCACTCCTTGAGCAGCTCTTTTACCTGTGAAGCTGAGTTAATTGCATTTTTCATCGCCCACTTGGTAAAATGTCAAGACTTACATGGTGGTGCTCTTTACGATCATGCTCGGCCATGGTCTTTCCATCTTGGAGATGCTTCTCAAAGGATGGGTATACCACCAGCTCCTCTCCGACTGAGTGGCGAGCAAGCTCCCACGTGAACTGATTCTTGTAGCGCTCCTGGTGGTCGTGGTCGTTGGAGTTCATCACTTCGTTGTAATACTGCTCCAACTCCCGGTGGTCCTTGACAATGGCGTCTGTGATGGTAGACATGGCGGCGATGTGAAGTCTAAATTGTGACTGAGGCGTAAAAAGACGTTGGGGTCTTGCGTTGATAGCAACTCTGCGGCAGGTAGAGCCAAGAATACGTGGAGAAAACATGAGGTTGAGGATCTTATAACCAGGATTCGGTGCTGTTGACGGTGTTATCTTCCCACGCCCTTATATATGCCAGGTGCGGTAAGAATAGTGGTCTTGGGCTACATCATGGATGCTGATGTGGCTGGAACACGTTGCAGCCTGTGCGGGTGATGAGGGGTTCGAGATCACGATGGGAAATGTAAGATGTCATTGCAACCAACATTTACAGCCATGAAAATGGACAATTCTTGGGTAGTATTCGCTTGTGATCGTGCAACACGAGTAAACATCACTAGTGGGCATTGGCTGCCAAGGCAGCTTGCTGATATGCAAGCTAGAATTGGCTGGGAATAGAGGCAAACTTGCATAAATTATTTGTAATAATTTGAAATTCACCTACAGCTATTCGTTCATCATCAAAGCAAATAGAAGTGCCGGCATATGCAGCGACATCGTGACGTTCCCATTACGAAGAATGTTGTAGTGATCGCTCGGAAGGTTTTGCCCGAGGTGAACCCTCACGAGTTGATCCCCTGCCAGCCTTTCCCCGGGTTAATGTGTTGGCGCTACCGGTCCGGAGCGATCTGGCCGGTCTGCGCATCCACTAATAAAGGTTTAGCTCAATAAGCTCCGGTTCAAGCAACTTCTCACAGTTACGCAATGTCGATCTCGACTATTCTTCCCGGGAACACTGGCTCCATCGTCTAAGGAAATTTCAAGTAAGCGCAACGGGCCGGTTTTTGGTTTCTCGTTGGACTCGGCTCGATGGTATGACCAGTCGATCTCTAATCGAAGTGCAGCTCATGCACGCCCATGACCTCGAACACACCTCTCAACAAGGTTATGGGTTTTTCATAGCCATGAACGTATTCTCCGATACGGAAGGGCGATTAGATCACAGATTGATATCCATTGAAAGGAGCGGACGCGTTATTCTCCCAGAAATATAAAGTACGGCACAATGTATAGGGTGGCTGGCCTACGGGAACTGCTTCTAAGTGCTCCAAGCTGTGATGAAAAGTCAGAAACGAATGGAATGCATGAAATCGGGGACTCTAACGGTTGAAATGAATAGCCGGAGACTAGGCGTGCATGGGTAAAGGAACCATTAATTGCTGATCCAAGCGCCCTGCCTTTAGCTGGAGTGTCCATTACGATATGGGCAATTGCACATCTATGTGTAATCTGGGAAGCAGGTTTAATCTTAACGTGGGAGTCAAGTCCGTCATGATGATTGCAACATCGTGCGCACTAGTAGATCTACGTTCCAGATCATTTTCTATATAAAGCATGTTGACCTGATTACCGGTTTACATTTGGCCGTTGGGAGCTATCAGTAACAACAATTGCAACAATTTGACACCAAGATGTCGCGTAACGTTTGTGTCACTTCGGCAGACGGCCATACCGGCTTCACAATCGCCGAGTTGCTACTACAACATCAGGATTTCTCCAAAAAGGTTGACAGCGTCGTTGGCCTTGTCCTTGACCCAAAGTCAGAGAGAGCCCAAGAGTTGAAGAACATGGGAGCAAAGATAGTCCATCATCAATATGGAAAGGTGCGTACCATGGCAAAGACCTTGAAGGATTCTGGCTGCGACACCATCTGCCTCATACCGCCAGCCCATGAGAACAAGATGGACATCTCCGCCGAGCTTGTCGAGGCGGCAAAGAGAGCCAATGTGCCCAACGTTTGTCTCATCAGTTCTGCTGGGTGTGATTACGCGGATCCAAAGAAGCAGCCGAGGCTCCGAGAGTTCATTGAATTGGAAGTTATGGTCATGGCGACAAAAGGAGATCCCAATATCCCAACCGGAACCTCACCTTGCGTAATTCGGTAAGCATGCTTTTTCAGAATGAACATCTCAAGCTATCATGCTAATAAACTTATGCAGGGCAGGATTCTATGCCGAGAATTTACTGTTATATGCGCATCAGGCTCAAAACGAGGGGTATCTTCCTTTACCCATTGGGCCTAATCACAAGTTTGCCCCTGTGGCTCTTGGGGTATGTTAGAAAATGGCAACAAGAGTTGATGAGTAGGTGCTAACACAGAAAGGATGTCGCTCAAGTTGCTGCCCACGTACTCTGTGGTAAAGGGGAGCACGGCTTTGACGATAGGCATAGAGGGCAGATGATGGTCGTAACAGGTAAGTCTATCCTATTCAATGTTTCCTGTCATGGCCCCATCTACTCCTATCTTCCGGTACAACTTCATACATTACATGCTGACTTGTCTAACCATCAAGGTCCAAAACTTTGTGCTGGGGTAGAGCTCGCTACGGCGGCCAGTAACTCCTTAGGAAAACAACTGGAATTTGAAAACATCTCCGAGTACGTATCTCGTCGTCGAAGAACGCTGTTTGCGTCTGCACTCGCCGAAGAATATGTCTCACTGACCTCTTTCTAATCGCAGGGCGGAAGCAAAGCGGGTGCTTCGCACCCAGGGTGATATCGATGCATCGGAGCAGCAATACCTCCTGGAGTACTACAGTCTGGTGCGCGAAGGCAAAACAAATTACATTTCGACCACTGCATTTCATGATGTTACAGGTGCGCATCCTACCGAGCCTGATGACTTCTTCAAGATGTACGAAGATGTCCTTCGTCCGAAAAAGAAGGTTAAGCGCAATCATTCTTAGTATTGGTGGACTGCAGATTGTGGAATCTGAAGAATACGATCGTGGATGATAATATGGTAATTCATCGTGCCTACAGACTGCTATAATAGTTACTCTTTTAATCATTAAAGTTGTTTTACGGAAACATCTATCAAGTGATTTATCCGATTATATACAAATGATCGATCATAACCCGGGGATAAACCTGCACAGAGCGATGAATCATCAAATTGTTGGCGTTGGAACAGGCCCATATTTGTACACCTCGGGATTGCTGCCAATGATACGAAAAGGAAATCAACTCTCAGGACCTTGTAAAGTCGATTTGATAAACGTGGATATGTACGTGCAAGGGGAGCTATTTCCACACCCGAGAGACGTGGTAGATCCAGTACAGTGAGGCAACAGGCATACAGCATCAGTGATCATTTCCCCTTCCAGCGTCAACCAGGATTGCAGGATCGCCATGACCCGGACATCCTATATGCCCAATCACACCTCGTTCTACCCCTGTCGTTTCCTTTTATCAAGAAGCGTCGATGTTCTACAAGATCCGCAGCTCGGCTTCTTTGTACCCATTATGGTTACTGGAAGCCAAGCATTTATCCCCAAATTCCACCCTTGCTTAGCTCGCGGCTTGATGCGCCTGTAGTCACCCCGCCGGCTGTCTGTAGCGCCATCAGATTCGCAGCCCGCCGATCGATGAACCCTGCCTGGTAAAACATCAGCGTCATGGAATTTCCACGTCCACGTTCCGCCGATCAGTACCATCTTGAATTGAAATCTGGGAAGCAAAGGTAATGAATTACAAATCTATCTATTTATTTCTTTCTTTTCCTATGGTCTAGGGCTGTTGTTACAAGATGAGAAAGGGCCTCGCGGGTAAGTGAAAAGTACTGGGCATGTCCGGATGTATAACGGCGTGAACAGGTTGAGGATATTAGCAGATGGATATCTCGGAATACACATTTGCGTATTTTAGGTTTGTCGTTTGTAATAATACCATGTTGATTGGATATGGCGGAGAGAATTCTCCGACCGCGTTGCTCGAGGTGTCACTATTACATCAGCCTGACGGGGTGAAATAGAGCAAGCATGCCATCACCACCGCGCGCTAAGCAACCATCGTCGATGCCGGCAGACGTCGGCACATACAGACAACCAGGAAGATGTGAATTAAGTTGATGGTTTTGTTTGCAGAGCATATATAACATTCCCTTCTCTTCGAGCCCCTCTATCTTTTTTATTTACTGTAATCTTACGCCTCATATTCACATACTATGTCGCATATTGTACCTGAATCTGTCAAACAAGCAGTCATGGGCGATTCACACGGAGCCAAGGTGAAGCAGCTCGCCAAGCACATGGTGGAGCCGACTCGCGACTCGCGGATCACCAGTGATTTCGGAGTAAAGCAGTCCAACACTGACAATTGGCTGCGAGTCAATACCGACAACAAAACTGGCCCTATGCTCCTAGAGGATCATCTTTCTCGTGAAAAGGTTGGTAACACTCATAAAATATCTCGCGTTGAATAAAGCTAATATCGAGCGTTGTAGATTCATCGCTTTGATCATGAGAGGATTCCTGAGAGAGTTGTCCACGCTCGCGGGGCCGGGGCTTTCGGCACCTTCAAGCTGTACGAGTCGGCTGCAGATGTCTCTCACGCCGGTATTCTCACCGACACCTCCCGGGAGACCCCCGTCTTTGTCCGTTTCTCCACTGTCCTCGGTAGCAGAGGCAGCGCCGACACGGTCCGAGACGTTAGAGGCTTCGCCGTAAAGTTTTACACGGATGAAGGGAATTGGGACATTGTCGGAAACAACATACCAGTCTTCTTCATCAACGATGCCATCAAATTTCCCGATTTGATCCACGCCGGTAAACCGGAGCCTCACAACGAGGTGCCGCAAGCCCAGAGCGCCCATAACAACTTTTGGGATTTCATGTACATGCATCCAGAGGCAACTCACATGTACATGTGGACCATGAGTGACAGAGCTATTCCTCGCTCCTACCGGATGATGCAAGGATTTGGAGTCAACACATTCACCTTGACCAACGCGCAAGGGCAGCGCTCGTTTGTCAAGTTCCACTGGACTCCTGAGCTCGGCGTCAACTCCCTTGTCTGGGATGAGGCGCTCAAGCTTGCCGGTCAAGACCCCGACTTCCACCGCAAGGATCTCATGGAGGCGATTGACCATGGCGTGTTCCCGAAATGGAAATTCGGCATCCAGATCATTCCCGAATCTCAAGAGCACGACTTTGATTTTGACGTACTCGACGCGACCAAGGTCTGGCCCGAGGATCTGATTCCCGTTCGCTACATTGGTGAGATGGAGCTGAACAAGAATGTCGACGAGTACTTTACGCAGACTGAGCAGGTTGCCTTTTGCACCGGCCACGTCGTTCCAGGCATCGGCTTCAGCGATGACCCTCTCCTGCAAGGTCGAAACTTTTCCTACAGCGATACTCAACTCTCTCGACTGGGAACCAACTGGCAGGAACTGCCAATTAACAAACCAGTTTGTCCCGTCATGAACTTCAACCGAGACGGGGCGATGAGACACACAATCTCCAAGGGCAAAGTCAACTACTGGCCCAATAGGTTTGAAGCTCAACCTCCTGCTAAGCCCAAAGAAGGTGGCTATGTCGACTATCCTGAAAAGGTCGCAGGCATGAAGCAGCGAGCCGTGAGTCGCAAGTTCTTGGATCACACCTCGCAAGCTCAACTCTTCTTCAATTCCATGTCGGAAATTGAAAAATCTCACATGCTTGCTGCTTTCTCCTTTGAGCTTGATCACTGCGATGAGCCCATTGTTTACGAGCGCTTGGTCCAAAGGTTGACCAAGATTGATCTCAAGTTGGCTCAGTCAGTGGCAGAAATGGTGGGAGGAAAGGTTGACCCAAAGACGGCCGCAGAGAATCCGGGGAAGAAGGCTAAAGGGCTGTCTCAATTGGAGTATCTACCCAAGGTACCTACCATTGCTTCACGCCGGGTCGCCATATTGATTGCCGATGGTTATGATTCCTACGATTTCAATGCCATCAGCAAAGCGATCAAAGCTGCCAAAGGTTTGCCTTTTGTCATTGGCAATCGGAGATCGGCCATCTTTGCTGCTGGAGAAGATTCATCTTCCAGCAAGGGTGTTGTACCTGATCATCATTTCGAAGGCCAGCGGAGCACCATGTTTGACGCACTCATCATTCCTGGTGGTCAGAAATCCATCGATACGCTTTGCAAGAATGGCCGTGCCGTGCACTACATCCGCGAGGCCTTTGGCCATCTCAAGCCCATTGCCGCCATGGGAGAAGGTGTTAGGCTCACTGAGATTGCTATTCAGCTTCCTGGGGTTGCGCTGTCGACTGGAGGTGTACAAGAAAGCTATGGCGTTATCACGTTAAAGGATGTTAAGCCCAATAGTTTGTCAGATGTGGTGGACGTCGCGAAGAACTCAAAGGGCTTCTTGGAGAAGATCTTCTATGCCATCAGCCAGCATCGTTGCTGGGAGCGGGAGCTTGATGGATTAAGCACCATGGTTAGTTACTAGAGTTCAAGATATTGGGGGTTCTAACAGACAATGGCTCCGGGGGTCAGGGTAAAGAAGGGTTTATCATCACGTAGTACGAAGTCTTGAGAAAGTGTCTAAGAGAGGGCTTTGCTGCATACGTACTATAATCAACTGCACATCTAAAGTTCTACTGCCAACGTCCTTCGTAGTAAGCAAAGGGTTCGCAAAATTGCTACAGGATGTATCCTGCTGTGCCTACCTGCGCAGCCATTACCACATAGATCGCGACGTGTCGCGACCCTCCCATCTCATTTCTACTTCTCCTTTGAGCGCAGCCATGACAAGTCGTCTAGAACAGCCCGTTGAAGATTTCACGGGACGGTAGTCACGACCTGCTGGCGCTGGTTCTAATTCCGCTCGGGCTTGCGTCACCTAAGCTCCAGCGCGAAGGTAATGCAGTCATCTCCATGCCGTTCTCGTTGCCAGCTGACCATCTTATAGATAACTAGTCCCCTGCCGACGCTCCTAGGCTGTGGCACTCCCCACAGCGATCTCCTGCAGGCTGTGTCCAATGAAGACGATAGAAACTTGCCCCCAGCTATCTTGGCGGTTGCAGAGCCTGGGTGATCTCCTCCAGCTCCGTGGTGACAATGTCGGCACAGGGGTTACTCTTGGCGTGGTGTTTGAAAGATTATAAATGTATTAGCCCACATTCATAATCTATAACGGAGGACTAACTCTCAGCTAGGGAAATTATAGAATAGGGTAGGTACGGTCTCGAGGACATTATAGTCAGCCTGCTATTAACTTTATTTATTTATATAATGCTCGAGCTCCTACTCTTTATGAGTTTAAGAGATAAGCAACTCGGTACTAAAATACACCACCCTTATCTAGCTGTTATATTTAAGTGCATATTTAGGTGTATATTCAAGTATATATTTGGGTGCATATTTAGGTGAATATTAGGTACATATTGGGTCGGAATATTCTGTCTATAACTAGATAGGTTAGAGTTGGTTTTCTAACAGCCAATCACTACCATCGTACGTATTATATAAGGAGTGCGCCACGGCAACCTGGAGAGAGCCCCAAATCTTGATTCGGGCCTATAAATTTCCGACCGGCATTGTAGCAACAAGCCAACACTACCAGTGAATAACAAGCACGACTCCTTTGCGTCGGGCAATAACAACATATCACAATTCGACCTCTGGACATGAATCATCTCGTTATTCAGGCGTGGGTTGACCAAGTGGAAACCTCCCCCATAACTTCTAGCGAAATGTCGAGCCCGTCGAAACGTCCGCGAATAAGTGAATACTCCGATTCCTACCCAGATCCCGACCAGTCTCCAACACGCCCTCGAACTCAGTTAGCGCTACGTGACCGCGATGGAGTCGTCTTTGACGATCCGGTCACACAAGCGGCGACTTCAACACGTTCACCGTCCTCTTTCGATGCTTTTGCAAACCGACCAGCTTTTTCGGCTCCCATAACCGTCCAGCGAGCTCCGACAGAAATCTCCGACACCACGCGATCGCGCAGTTCATCTCCCTCGAAGCGATTCCAAAAAACGACTAGTCTATCGAACCTAGTGCCAGCTGTTCGTTTCACGAAAGAGATTGACCTTGAAAGTGTTCTTCCGGACGATGCTCAAATGGTTTTTGCGGCTCTGTCTGCGGCCGTGGTAAAAGAAGAGATTCTACCAGCTACTCTTCGAGATCATCCGGATTTTCGAAATGTAGGCCTTATTCGCGGCTTCATGTGGAAATCCACACAAGTCTCCGATCAATCTAGTGCGGAAAACGAGGCAATAATCCTTGAAAATCATGCACACCTCCGACGCATTGTTGCCGATTCCGCTGCTTCATCTAACCTCCATCGATCCGAAGCCGCTTGGAACTGCCTCGTCCATACACCGTTTCTACGGCATGCAATCTCACGCTTTGCTTCTCTCGAAGTCGAGCCCATTTCTTCAGCCCAGATCATGCCAGCGTTTCGTCCTTTGTTAAAAACTGGTGAGACCCCATTCCAACCGTTCAACGCCAGTGTATCTAGCGGAACACCACAGACTCGGCCGAGTGCGGCTACATTGTCAGTCCATAAAATGGTTGACTTTGCCGTGGTCCTTCGTCCCGGAGAGGAGCTTCAGAATCTCATCGCCACTTTCTTGGCCAAGCAACCGTACAACATAATGGATACAATCAACCAAACTGCATATGAGCCTCTCCGCGCCCGGCCGGCTCCTATCTTCATCGAGACCAAGACGTCAACCGGCAGCGTCGAGACTGCTAATGTTCAGCTTGGTGTCTGGGTCGCTGCGTGGCACCAGCGTATGCGCAGTATCATTACTCTCGGGGGAGGAATAGATAAGGTAATCACGATTCCCGTCGTTCGGGTAATTGACGGTATATGGACCCTCCTATTTGCTGTAGATGCAGGCACGGAAATCGTAAGTCATTTTGCACTCATCTCAACTTCGGCATCTAACAATGGGATATAGCACATACTAGATGGGAATTGTGTGATAGGTAATACCGACACCATTTTAGGCATTTACCAGTTACAAGCCGCTGTCTCTGCACTTGCCAACTGGGTCAATGACACCTTTGAGCCCTGGTTTACTGCCCTTCTGGCTCGCGCAACTGTATTATAGCTCTAGTAGGTGCGAAATAAACTAGCAGCAATTAGCGAACAAACGAGGCTCCCTAAGTATTACATAAGGTTATTTTTATTAAACTTATTTAATTACTTATT
The DNA here is from genome assembly GCA_003012115.1 of Trichothecium sympodiale. Lineage (NCBI taxonomy): Eukaryota > Fungi > Ascomycota > Sordariomycetes > Hypocreales > Trichothecium > Trichothecium sympodiale. Next base: position 77,172 of record PXOB01000138.1, read on the forward strand.
ATATTACTTATAAGTAAAGTCAGATAGTAAGCTAATTATTAAATAAAGTAATATTAATAATAAAAGTAAAGATTTTAGCTTTAATAAAAGTTATTAAAGAAAAACTAGCTTTAAGTAAATAATTAGAAGAATTAAAAATTTAAATTAATAAACTAGCTATAATATAAAATAATAATTTATAAATATTTTCAATTAATAATAAGTTAAGAGCTTAAGCTATAAATAAAGCTATAGTATTTTTGTTTTTTAACTTCTAAATCCTAATACTATTAGCATAAAGCTAGAAGCTTAGTCTTCTTTAAATATAATCTAAAGCTTTAGCTTTATAATATATAATTAAATTATATATATTTAAATAGCTTTTAAACTTAATAATAATTAATTAAATTAAATAAAACTTAATAAATTAAAGTTCCTAATAACTATTAAATATTCTTATTATAATATGTATAAAATCTATATAAGCTTCTTATAGTCTTTTTCTAATCTTTATCCTCTACTATATGTATACTTTCTTTCTTTCTTATATATATATAATAGCTACTATCCTTATAATACCTTTAACTTTTAATAAGTAGCCTTAGCCTTAAGAAATAAACTATAAATCTATTATTAAGCTCTTTAATATATATACTTTTAAATACTTTAAGTAATAATTATAAGTTATTAAGCTATTTAATTAACTTACCCTAGCGATAATAATATAGCTTTTATTAATAATATACTTATTAATATTACCTAAATTTAAATATAGCATAAGGTTATATTTAAATATTAGCTAGTTTTTTTAATAATTATTAATTAAGTTTAATTAATATAATTTATATAGCTTATATAAATTAAAAGATAAGTCTATAAGATTTTAATAATATAGCTTATAATAATTAATTCTAAAAATAGTATTAAATAATCCTAAGGGCTATTAAGATAATATAAATTAAAAAATAAAGATTATAAGTAAGTATAATAATATAAAAGAAGAAGGATAAAAATTAAAAAGTATAGGGCTTAAGGATATAATATATTTAATAGTAATTTAATAACTATTAAAATTACTATAAATATATACTATTAAATATATATAATATAAAGCTATAGTATATTAATAAAGTTATTTATTATAAAAAGCTTATTAAAAAAATAAGTTAAAGTCTATTAGCTTTAATAAAAAAGAATACTAATTAATAAGTATTTAATAATTAATAGAAAATAAAATTAATTATTTTCTTTTAACTTTTAAAAATATAAAATATTATGTAAGGCTAAAGAATATATTATATAAAAATTAATTTAAAAATAAGTTAATTATAAATTATTAAATTTAATAAATTAATAAATTAATTATAAGTTATTTATTTTTTCTTTTTTACTTTTAAATCCTAATACTATTAATATAAAGCTAGAAAAGCTTAGTCTTCTTTAAATAAAATTTAAAGCTTTAGCTTTATAATATATAATTAAACTATATATACTTAAATAGCTTTTAAATTTAATAATAATTAATTAAATTAAATAAAACTTAATAAATTAAAGTTTTTAATAATTATTAAATATTAGTATTATAATATATATAAAATCTATATAAGCTTTTTATAATCTTTTTTTAATCTTTATCTTTTACTATATATATATATATAATATATATATACTTTTTCTTAT
>PXOB01000140.1:0-46822 GCA_003012115.1 Trichothecium sympodiale
GGGGGGGGGGAATGCGTACTTCAATGTTGAGACGCCGCCGTCCGAGGTGCTCAGAACGAGCTGCTTGCGGTGTTCGGGATACTTGGACTCTTCGGCCACGGTGAACTGTACACATCCCTTCTGTCAGCTTTTACCCTCAAGTCTCCTCTGTACTTGACCCAAACTTACTCTTGTGCCCATGACCGCCCCATCGGCTCCTATCGGTTGTCAATGAATCGATCTCATCCCAAGTTTGACGTAGACATCAGGGAAGGGGGGGGGAGGGGGGAATCTCACCCAAGGCCAGGGCGGCAGCAACACCCTCTCCAGTGGCAATCCCCCCAGCGGCAACGACGGCGACATCCCTGCCGTCAAACTCGGCCTTGAGCATCCTCTTGACCTCGGGCACGAGGCTCACGACCCCCATGCCCCTCCTGAACTGATGGCCGCCAGCATCGATGCCCTGGCAGACGATCACGTCGGCGCCATCCTGCACCGCCTCCCTCGCGGCAGCCACGTTGCCGACCTGCACAAACACCCTGGGCGACGGGTTCAGGGCGGTTCTGAGCGCCGCGATGATGCCGCCGTGGGGCTTGACGTCGCCGTCCGGGGCGAAGAGCCACACGGCCGCGGGGTTGTGCCTTGCTATGACCGGCACGGCGTTGTCCTTGAACGCCGCCGGGGTGACGGACTTGTGGCCCGTCACGAACGCTATGCCCACGGGGAGGACCTTTTCCTGCGCGCCGTGAAGGCGCCGCGCCTCGGCGAGCTCCGAGTCGAGCTGCTTGAGAGGCTCAGAGTCAGCCGCTAGGTCTGCGATTGCTGCAATGAAACCTAAAAAGCACGGTTAGATTTTTTTTTTTTTCCACAATTCCCATATCACGCAATTGCGCTTGTTGTGAAACTTTACCAAAGCCGCCCGCCTTTATGTTGTTGACGGCGAGTGGGGGAGTGACGGTGCCCATCATGGGGGCGTTGATGATGGCCGGGTGCTGGACCCAGGGAAACCATCTTGACAGTTTGGTAGCAGCCATTATGGTCACTGTTATATATTCAACTCGAGCTTCCCAAATGTTCAAGTAAATAAAAAAAAAAAGAAACCCGAAGAATAAAATAAAAGAGAAAGGTGAGGCTCAAACCTTGACGGGCGTGCACCTCTCTGCTTCTTCTTTATATCTTCACAATGTGTGGGGTAATGTGTGTGTAAGCTTAAGCATATGTCATTTGATGTCAATCCCGACGTGGTAAAGGCGCTTTTTTATCCTTTTCTCCGCGGAATGCACAAGGTCATATGGTGGTGGTGACTTGGATGCGGCTTTGCTGGTTTACGGCTATCCCGCTTTTCCCGTGATAGCCGCTTTTGGTGCATTATTGCAGAGCAGATCTCCAATCACAAAAGGGTATTCATATGTCATCATGATCACATCAGCCAGTAGATAACTAGTATTGTACAACTGTTACTTCTTGCCACGGACAGATTTGTTTCGTGTCTGAAATCAAAGCACACAGTAAAGCCTCTATAAGTCTAGCATATTTTTCCATCTATAGACCCGTTTTCTATGCCATGTGTCATGTCTAGAAACGCAATTCGTGCGCCGGGGGCTTGTTGTTCAGAATCTCATCAATCTCCTTCATGATATCTGGGGTCAGCAGCTCCACGGCTTTCAGTGCCTTCATGTTTTCGTAAACCTGCGCGATAGAGCTCGCTCCGGTGATGGCCGAGCTAACATTAGGGTTCTTGAGCACCCACGCAAGAGCCAGCGTGCTCTGCTTGATGCCGAGCCTGGAAGCAATTGGCTCGAGATCGTTGACCTGCTTGATGATTGCGTTCCAAGTGTCCTTGCCAGTCTTCTTCCAGAAGCCGTTGATGAACTCGACCTGCGTCTGAGCGTAGCGGGAGTCATCCGGGATTCCGTCCTTGTATTTGCCAGAGAGAACACCCCCGCGCATGGGAGAGTAGACCGTCAGCCCGAGGCCGGTTTCTTTGTAGAGGTGGTGGTACTCGTACTCGACCTTTTCGCGGTTGAGCATGTTATAAGGAGGCTGCTCCATCAAGGGCCCGATCATGCCCAACTTGTCGGCATATCTCCATGCCTGGGCGATCTCATCGGCACTCCACATCGACGTGCCCCAGTACAGAGCCTTGCCTTGGTTGATGAGGTGGTTAAAGGCGCGAACCGTCTCCTCGATGGGCGTCTGACGATCCGGGCGATGGGCATAAATAAGGTCAACATAGTCCAGCTGCAGGCGCTTCAAGGATGCATCCATGCCCTCGAGAACGTGCTTCCTGGAGAGACCTTTGTTATTGACGGGGTTGTCACCGAATGCCGTACCCCAGTATATCTACAGTAGACGTCAGGCCTTGTACTTGTAACCCCTCTTCGTGGAGAAAGCAACGACTTACCTTGGTAGAGATGACCAGGTCGTTCCTCTTCCAGCCAAACTTCTTGATGGCCTCGCCCATGACCTTTTCAGACTCGCCACCAGCGTAAGCTTCGGCACAATCGAAAAAGTTGACGCCACAGTCATAAGCCGCCTTCATACAAGCATATGTTCCCTCTTCAAATTCAGTTAGCAACCACTTATATCTGAGACACGATTAGAATGTAAATATTTACCTCTATCGACATGGCCACCGTAAGTGAGCCAGCCGCCCAGTGAGAGCGCAGATACTTGTAGACCTGATCGGCCCAAGAACCGATACTCCATGGGAGGAAGATCATCCGGTTTCGACATGATTGGTGGTATGCTTATTTGCAAGGTGATGCCGTTGAGTGTTGCGAAAGGGGGGTAAAGTTGAGCTCTTATACGACAGCGAGTACTAAAGCTTCAATGCGGGGGAATCAGTAACGGGCCACTTACTAAGTCAAGGCTATCACGACACATATACGTCACCGCGCGGCTTCGGACGAAACCCCTCCATAGTTGCACTACATACAATTGATTTCCACAAATGAAGGCCAGTTGCTGCCATCACCAAATGGCGCTAATGGCGATTCTAGGGATCCCTCAAACGCTTAAAACTATCACATATCACATAAATTTTGCTAGCTATTTTGCCTGAAGCGATATGTCAGATAATAGCTAGGTGAAGCCACCTTGTTTCTTAGAAATTTCGTATTCATAACCCGAACCTTTGGCCTCATGCCTGAGCCATTTTCCAAATAGCTACCATGGCAATTTGGGGTAATCACGGAGTGAATTTTGAGAGGTCCCAAATCAGGGTGCTTAAAGGAGAGTGGCGTATATGGCGACGATACAAAGCATCATGGCATATATGTGCCTACTGCCACCTGTAAGAGATTGAAACAAACATCATTGACAATATGTGAGCTGTTCTGGTGACTGTTGATATTTTCTCCAGGGTAGTGGAATGAAGATAGTAAGCCGTGCGCGTTGTGAGAGCATCTCCGGCAATCCCACCCTTTCAATTTGTTGGGGGTCTATGTACGTCGGCAGAGAGCCTCCGACCTGCCGACCCGAATGATACGATAGTATTTAGCAATCCCGCCCCCTATTATATTCCTGGCAGTATTTCAATGGCAGCGCATGGCAATAGATCCTCACGGAAAGAACAGCACATACCGAGTACGGAATCCATGTGTTCGATACCTGGCTCCGGGTTGTCAGTCCGGTCGGGCTGGCCAGGCTCCAGCTTACAGAGAGATGGCTGTCAATGTCCGTTAGCCGTCAAAAGTCAATGCGCTATAATTAACCCAATGCCAAGATGGAAGATCCCTATTGATTTGAGTATCGCTTGAATGAGTTCCTTGCACGGAGGAGATGATAATCAGGACGGAATAACATTCCTCCCATTATGGAATACATTACAACGACCTTTTTATGTCTGGAATATGCAGAGCGAATAAAGGATTATGCAGCTTGTGTAGATGTAGATGTAGATGAGGCTGACGGGAGTCACCGTTGCGAGCGGTCGCCAAGACTTAAGAACGATCATTCAGCACGTCCACCGCCTTTTGCGAGCTATCGCTGCGTACATGTAGTTTTACCTAAATATACCATAATGCGAAGTGATCGACTCGTACTTGTAGATAACGAGGGCGTCTCATATGTGATAGCCTCCCGTTGCGTGGCAACTGCAAATAGCATGCGTGAAAACCTCGTCTGCGACAATTCTGTTGCTATCGTGTCTTGCCCTGAACGCGTGGAGGTTGAGACATCCATCTGTTTGTTCATGGGTGCCCTGGCCGAAGACCCCTATATATACTCCGTACATGGCAAAGAAGTACTCCGTATTCCGCCGGCGACGCAAGCAGACTCTCAGTTCTCACCTACTTGTAGGAAGAGGCATAGTTAGATAGATGGTCAGAAAGGAAATATGGCTAGCTGGGTCTAGTCGACATATTACTGGTACTCCGTAATATATACCAAATCGACTGGCTGCCGCCGAATATGAGATGTAAAGATCTTGTTCTTCTTGGTGCCAACCATCACTTACACTCGTATTCTACCATTTATACTCCGTATTGTACATGCAGTGTTTTCGAGATAACAACCCCCCAGGTACCTCTTTCCTTGTACAGAGCCAGACCGAGATTGCCAAGGCTAGCGCCGGGCAGGAGCTAGCTTTGTCGTTGGTCCATAAAGTACAATTCAATGGCTGGGTGATTGTAGGGCCGCAGAAGTACCTTGCGTCAGCCTGCTCTTCCTGTGAGCTCGTGCTTTTTGGAGCTAGTAGAGCGACGATGCCAAGACCCTGTCGCTAACGGACAGCTACCGTCTACGAGAACAAAGTGCAACTACAAGTACATACAGTGACTTCCACCTTCGGCCAAATTTTAAGATTGCCTCCCACCTCACAAACGGAACAAGGTCACGAGCTCTTTATGCAGGAGCTATTTTATGCTCAACGATCATACAGTTAAAAAAAAAAATTGAACCGTGCATATGGAGTATCGAAGAATGCATCACTTGCAGAATACCAGCACCACTAATAGAATTCCTCATGCGACCTGCTGCGACCTCGACACACTGAAGCGAATCCGCAAGCAAGGGGAGATCGCTGTCGACTTTCAACCAGTCATGAGGGTCGGTGAGCTGTCTTGCATTGCTGTAGTTCCTTGGCGCCCCTGTCTGGTGCTGTTAGCAGAAGTCTCGGGCGGCCTTAGTGGCTCATGGTGTTACCTGGGTCTTTGGCTAACCTGACCAGTCCAGTGGAGAAAGAAACTCTCGTTTGTACATTGGCATTGGAGAGGCTACCTGTACCCGTCTGCACCCGCACGGCACTACCGCCCCTGGCCCTGTTCCTGTTCTGAGCTGCTTTGCTACCGTCCTTTTTTTTCAAGCTGCTAGCTCACAGTTGGACATTCCTAGGTAAGGTACGGAGTAGGTAGGTAGGTAGGTACCTATTAGGTAGCAGGTCGCGGGTAGCAGGTACCGCGTGCAGAAGCAATTTAGCAAGCAATCGCTTTACCCGGGCCTCCTGCAGACGGTCGCTCGGTGCGTGCTCGGGTGCCCAGCAGGTGCCCAGTGCGCACTCAGCGCTCACCCAAGCCGCCGCTCCCCTTTCCCCCGTCGTTTTCCCTCTAGCTTGCTTCGCCTATCCCTTTCCTTTCGCTCCCGTCTTGCTTTCCCCCATTTACCTTCATCTCCATTGCATCACGACCGCCCTCAACCTCACGCGCTCTGCTCCTGTCGGACAACACAGTCTGGGTAGTAACCGCCACCCCCCTCCCCAGCCTGGAGCAACGCGATACAAGGGACCATCAAGTCAAATCGCCCCTTTCCTGCTGCTTGTCGACTACGAATTCCGCGTCGACGACCCGAAGCCAGCACCATCGACAGTCGTTCATCCCCGACCGAGTCGATAATTATCCCATTTACTATCCCAGGGAGAAAAAAAAAGAGGAAGAGCGTCGTGTTTCTTCAATAGCAAATGTCGTTTCTGTTCCTATAGATCATAATTGGAAACTGGTGAGTCGCAGGAGCCTTCTATTTCAAGATCATTCTATTCTGCAGCCACACAGCCGCCGTGCATTGTGATGCATGAGCACTGCCATAGGCTGTCTGGATATCCCCTTCCCAATACAAGCTAGATGTCTTTACTTGCAGAGCATCGATGCTGGTGTCACACAAAATGGAGCCATCATTTCTCTATCGGGTCGCGTCAGACTTGGTTACAATGGCTGCTTGTGCAATTGATCCTGTCGTGTTTTGCAGCAAAGTGGTTTCGTTCCCGATCTAGCTTCCCTCCACCACCACCATTCTGGGTGAACCTCCTGACCGGAGTTGGCCAGGCTTATTGGCTGTACCCGTTGGTGGGTTGGGTGGGTGGTGTTGGGCTAGTGCTGTCAGGTTAGGTACCTGGCAAGCCTGGCACCTGGACATTGGGCAGACTATAGCTGCTAACTGAGCCACTGCGCATGCACGCCGACTCAGTCCTGAGGCGGAGAAGCCGTCTCTGTGACCTTGACTATCGGATTTGCCAGACTTCCTCCACAGTGAACCCTGGCTTCTGTGCGTCCTGAGTCGAGCCTCGCCGCTGAATTGACTTGCGGTGCTTGGCTGAAATTTATGCCCATCTTCGCCGCCCCAATCGCGATCAGCCAAAGTCAAAGCCAAAATCTAGGCCAGCAGCCAAGAAGTGCCCACTTCCCATCGCCCTTTGAGCTATTCTCAACGGTGGCCCAGTCTGACGCGGACCCTTTGTTCGATTATCCCTTCCATTTTCCTTCTTCTCACGACGCTAGAAATGTTCATTCTTTATCATTGCTGACCTTTGTCCCCAACTTGCAGATATTGGCATTTCCCCCCCTTTTTCCTCCACAGTCTTTCATAGGCTATTCCTCCGAGTTCAATCCTGGTGATAGCTTGCGATCATTAGGTTCAGCCGCACGCCCCTCTCGTCGTGCCTATTAATAATTATCCATCGTGGCCATCATCTAATCGCAACCGATCGCCACTATGGCGTCCTCATCGTCCAACGTCGTCGGTGTCCACTACCGCGTGGGCAAGAAGATCGGAGAGGGCTCGTTTGGTGTCATCTTTGAAGGCACCAACCTGCTCAACAATCAGCAAGTTGCCATCAAATTCGTACGTATTCGGCTTCCCCTTTCCCACTTTTGGTCTCTTCATTTTTTCGCATTGTCAGTTCTAACGCATAATCTCAGGAACCTCGTAAAAGCGACGCTCCCCAGTTGCGCGATGAGTATCGGACTTACAAGATTCTTGTCGGCTGCCGTAAGAATCCTTCACCGTCCCGATACGACCCTAATCTGACATCCTCTACAGCCGGTATTCCCAATGTCTACTACTTTGGACAGGAGGGTCTTCACAACATCCTCGTCATCGATCTTCTCGGCCCTTCGTTAGAGGATCTTTTCGACCACTGCGGCCGACGTTTCTCGATCAAGACCGTTGTCATGGTCGCCAAGCAGATGCTTTCCCGTGTTCAGACAATTCACGAGAAGAACCTTATCTACCGCGACATTAAGCCCGACAATTTCCTCATCGGTCGGCCCGGTACCAAGGCATCCAATGTCATTCATGTAGTCGATTTCGGCATGGCCAAGCAATACCGCGACCCCAAGACGAAACAGCATATTCCCTATCGTGAGCGGAAGTCTTTGTCGGGCACTGCACGTTACATGAGTATCAACACCCATCTTGGTCGTGAGCAGTCGCGCAGAGATGATCTGGAAGCCCTTGGTCACGTTTTCATGTACTTCCTGCGTGGTGGTCTGCCATGGCAGGGCCTCAAGGCCGCCACCAACAAGCAGAAGTACGAGAAAATTGGCGAAAAGAAGCAGACTACTGCTATCAAGGACCTCTGCGAAGGCTTCCCCGAGGAGTTTAGCAAGTACTTGACATATGTCCGTAACCTCGGCTTCGAGGATACCCCCGACTATGATTATCTGCGTGAGCTCTTCACCCAATCCCTGAAGAATGCTGGAGAGATCGAGGACGGCGAGTATGATTGGATGAAGATTTCCAAAGATGCGGGAAAGGGTTGGGACAACAAGAACCATGGCAACTACATGCACAACCCAAACGCCCGCCCCGGACCGTCTCAAATGGAATTGCACAGCGGGGCTCGTCCGGGGAATACGAACTCTCACCAGCAAGCACAGAACCTTACTGTCGGCCGTTTAAACGCCGCGCAACCCCCTCCTCCGTCACCGATCAAGCCGATGGGCAAGCAGAGAGACCGGCAAAACGGCCCCGGCGCGTCCTCAGTGCAACGGGCCAGCGGGGTGGGGGGTATGCGGGACATGGCAACCCCGACTGGCTCTACCCAAGCGCAGTTCCAGAACAGCACCCAGAACTTGGCCCAGCAGAGGGGCCCGCGGGAGAGCGGGATGAACCAGCAGACCCAAACCAGCCGCCAGGCTGAGCCTCAGCCCAGTGGCTTCCAGAAATTCATGAAGACACTTTGCTGTGGCTAGAGGGCTAGTACGAATACTTGCTGTTGATTCGTATAAAGCCGTCGCGTTAGCATGATCAGAAACTCTACTTGATCCAGACTGAAGTTCAGAAGCAAAGTGGCACAGTGCCGCTTTCTAGACCGCCTTTAATGTTTTCTTTACGACAAAATACCTAGGAAAGGGGCGAAGAACTGGGCTGGCTTGGTCTATATTCCTTTGTCGGACCAGGCCAGCCTCTGGATCTAGCAGAGCTCTTGGTCCCCGTTGACGGACTTGCATCTCAGTTATGACCAAAGACTTTAGAAAACATGGCGAGCTTTGTTTGGGTTTTGGCTTTCATTTTCACGCTTCGAGTTTCTCTTATCACGACGCTATACTATAAACCACATTCAGTGTACAGCGCAGCACGGCGCAAGCGGTCGACAAGGGCAGCATTGGTTCTGGTCTTAGGGTTTTGTTCTCTCCTTTTCTTCTCCCCCACTACAGCTCTACTGGTGTTTATAATGCGTATTGGTTGCTGTAAGGTTTTCGAGCAGAGTAAGGTGTTGTGCTATATTTTCTGTAGTAGTAGGATTTGATTGGAGGCATGAGTAAGGAGGATGATCAGAACGTGCGTGGGTGCGAGCGAGAGGGTGTTTGTTTACTGGGGTTTGGAAGAGCTGGCTGTCTCGTGAGGAAAGGGGTCTCAGACTGCCTTGGCTCGTGACGACAGCGGGCACTTTCTTGTCTGAAATACATAATGGAAGAACGGCGTTTAGTGTTTTTACACTTTCCAATCGTTTTTTGTTCACTTGTTTACTATTACGACTTGCATCAAATAGATTCCTTTTTTTTATTTTACCAAAAGCATTTCAGCCGGCATCAGTTACGTGAATAATATCTTCTTATTCTCTTTCGAAGTTCATACTCTCGCCAATACATAATGTGAAGTGCAGGTCCAGGAAGCTGGTCATCAATTTTGAAGCAAACGTCGTAAATTCCATTCATCTCCCCTCTTTCACTCGGCCCATCCCCTAATCGCCTCCTGTACTTATGTGAGCTTTTGCTTGATGAAGAAGGACCGTAGGTGGCCAAGTTGCCAGGCGCAGGTAACGCCCATCACGACTAGTTGAATGAGAATCCAGCGAACGACACGGCTGTTGGTGGCTTCGGACTGATCTCTGAACTCGGCCTCACGTTCCTGATATCGTCGTTAGCGTACTTGAGAGCCTGCCTGTGCTGGTTTTGCATATCCTGCCCTGGCATGACCTGCATAGACATGGGGAAATCGACCAGAGGTAAAAAAAAAAAACCCCCAGAAAAAAAGAAACTTACACGCTGGAAGACCTGCTCCCTCTTGACGTCCTTAAGCCTGGCGTTGAGGTCCTTGATGCGCGTGGCAATGTCGGACAGCTTGTCCTTGTCGGTGCTCTCAATCTCGTTGGTCTCGCCGATGACAAGGTCCAGCGTCAGGCGGATGCCGCCGTTGGGATTCGTCGTCGACAGCCAGCCCGACCGGCCGGAGTTGGAGTTGGGCTGGAAGCAGATCTTGTGGTCGCCGGCCTCGGCGGAAGAAAACATGAAGCGGCCTGACGAGGTGCCCTTTTGGGAGACTACGCGGTGATCGTTGTCGAAGATTTCCTGTAGATTTAATTTGCCATTAGCACGGTTTCTTTTTTTCCCTATTTCCTTTTCCCCATCTTTTCTTCTTCCCCCTCTCTCTTCCCCTTCTCTCTTTCCCCCCCGACGCCATGTATGGGTGTGCGATTTGGGTGTAGATGGGGGGACATTTCTGGGACGTACATCGACTGTAATGGCAATGCTGATGCCCTGATGCTGCTGCCATTGCGAAGACCTGGGGTCCCACTCCTCGGCAGAGTAATGTCCCACGACGAGCGTATCCTTGGGCAGATCCTCGAAGAAGCACTTTGGTGTCTGCGCGTCGACGTAAAAGAATAGCGCCTGCGCCATGCCAGCGAGGCTCAGGAGAGGTAGAAGCGCCTTCATCTTTTGTTTTTATTTCCAACACGTCGACCAATTGCGGAAAAGAAAAGAAAACCCGAAATCCCAGGAAAAACAAGCCAATGCGTCCTGACGAAGGGGAGGGGAAAGGGGGGGTGAACAATGCAGAGGGTTGTCGTTGGCGGGATTGCGGATTGAAAGCTATTAGGGGATCGGCCGCCGGGCACAACTCGTCTTTCGCCCTGCGAAGCTGCCACGTTCGATGAAGCATAATACAGGTGCCCCCCCCTTCTCAAAGGGTGGGCTGTCACGTGCTGATAACACAGGCCAGCGCAACCAAACAGCAGCAGCGGAACAAGCAACAGCCAGCCATCCAGCCGTTATTATTACCTTAGCACATCGGCGGCCCCAGCGCGTTCCCAGCCCGCCCGAAGCTCCCAACCCTGGAAACTTTACTTTTTCCATCGCGCTTCCTCTGGGCATCAGAACCTATAAAAAAGCCCATGTCGAATCTTCCATCCATGGCCGCAGAAAAATAGCCCGCCCGCTTCTTTTGACCTTTTCCACATCCCCGACCATCTATTTCCTCCCACAAACATCCATCGACGACATTTTGAAGAAAAAGAAAAACGAAACAGAGCAAGCGACGACGACAATCCGTAATGACCATCTATAATCTAATAATTTAATCGCTTTCCGTCCGCCTAAAAACGAGAACATCAACAACAGAACCTCGCTTACGATGAGCACCTCCGACGTGCGCGATGTCCTCAACCTCCCAGATGGCTCGACCGAAGGCCGCCCGTCTAAGAAGCAGCGCCTGTCCCTCCCGCGGCCGAACCTGAAGGGACTGGCCCGCGAGGTGCATAACCTGGGCGGCGACAACCCCATCGCCATTGTTCCGCAGACTACGCAGTTCAAGAAGCGCCGGCTGGCCAGTAGGAAGCCCGCGGCGCGTTGGGCGCTGAAGTCGTTCCGCAACTCTGGTCGCGCGGACCAGTCACTCGTGCTCAAGCACTGGAAGAGGGCTGATCTGAAATCGGCTGGGCAAGCCGCTCCGCACGAAGCTGAGGCGACGGGAACGAGGCGGGTTGAGGGACAGAGCCAAGACGAGAAGAAGGAAGAGGGAGGATCAGACACCAAGAACGAAGAGATTGAGGATTCGTCCTTTGCCAAGTTCAACGTCCAGGTGCCTATTCCTCAGTACAGCGACGACCAATACCAACAGACGCTGCGAAACGACGGCTGGACAAAGCAGGAAACGGACTACCTGATGGAACTCTGCAGGGATTTTGATCTACGGTGGCCGTTGATATGGGATCGATACGATTGGAACCCGCCTGCTACAAATGGCGAAGAAAATGAGGATGGAGACGAGACTAAGGCCATCGTCCCAAGCAACCAAGCTCGGTCTATGGAGGACTTGAAAGCCCGTTACTATGAAGTTGCTTCGAAGATGATGGTGGTACAAAAGCCCGTGCAGTACATGACTTCACAAGAGTACTCGCTTCATGAGCTTATGGCTCATTATAACCCCGCGCAGGAGAAGGCGCGAAAGGAGTTCGCCATCACTTCAATGAGCCGATCACGCGACGAGGCCCGGGAAGAGGAGTCGTTGCTGCTCGAGGTCAAGCGGATCTTGGCGCGGAGCGACAGATTCAACGAAGAGCGTAAGGAGCTCTACAACCGATTGGACTACCCTCACGCGGACACGGACATCAGCAACTTCAAGTCATCTGCTGGGTTACAAACCCTCCTTGCGAATCTGATGAATCTCGATAAGTCTCGGAAACGTCGGCCGATCATGGGCGCAGATGCGAACAGTCCCAACCCGGCAGCAGCAAATCAAGCTGCACCTCAGGAGCAACAGACACGACGAGAGAGCACCTCTGCTTCCACCGGACATCGTGATAGCACTTCAGCTCCCACGCCAACACCAGCAAGTAGCAAGAAGGGCGAGAAGCAGCAACAGCCGGCTGAGCGTAAGAAGCTCACCGAGCATGAAGAGGCAATCTACGGCGTCACGCATCACGATAGACTCGGCTCAGGGCCTACTTTCCGTACAGAGAGGATTAACAAGCTCTTCTCTCACAAGTCAAATCAGCAACAGATGCGCATCAACAACGCACTCAACGAACTAGACGTGCCCGCCAAGCTTGCAATGCCCACTGCTGCGACAACTCAACAGTATGAGCAGTTGCTTGCTGCCGTGAACAGTCTTCTCGATGCTCGCAAGATTACGGATAAACTCGATGCCGAAATCAAGCTGGAGCAAGCCAAGAAGGCTGAGCGGGAGAAAGCCCAAGCACCACCCCCAGAAGCCGAAGGCGATAAGAAGCCAGAGGATGAAGCTGGCGAGGTTTCTGGCGAAGCTTCCGGCGAGGCCGAGGAGCCATCCGAGGCAGGAGCTGCGCAACCGGCTGAGGTTGAGGGCCAGGGCGGAGATGGTGACAGGGCCGAGACACCCAAGGCCTCAGAAGCCATCGGTGAAGAAGCTGGCGCAGGAGAGCACGAGAAAGACTCGGGTAACGCAAACAATAAACGAAGCGCAAGTGTCCTCAGTAGCGTGAGCGATAAGAGCGCCAAACGGCAAAAGAAGTAGGCAAAGTATCTCTGAGAGTATCTCTACTTCCACTACCAGGCGCCCAATCAGGTTTCTCGGTAACATCGGGAAATGAGAAACATGGGAAACTAGACAGGAGATTGCAGATTGGGTGTGTGGAAACGCCATACTGCAACGGCCGGTCACTGTAGGCGGCCATCATGTTTGTGTCTAGATGCGAGTCATCATATCGGAAAGAGGGATGGTCGCCTCGCAGGTATGAAAGGTATGCATGTTTGGGTGGAGTGACCACCCAGGAACGGGACAATAAGAGCTGAAACGAACTATGAATATACCCATCTTTCCAAGTTTCCCAGCAGTTCACTTCGGTTGTGACCCCTGGATATGTTTACATGTCGAAGCGCCCATGCCGCGGCCGACTGAACATGTTTAAAGGGGAGGGGGGGATATAGTGCGCCGACCCCTGTGTAATGCGGCGAGGGTCTACTCCAGTAGGGGCGTCTAGGGAAATGATTGACATGAACAGACGAGGAGAGTATGGTTTCATAGAAATGAGAGCGCTTAGAGAAATCGAAAAACGGTCAGTCAAGAATATCGAGGTGGTGGTGTTGGTGGGACATGAAGTCCTAATAAGATACCTGCAGGTTACCGGCGGCTCGAAGAGGTTGCTGCCGAACTAAGCACACCGCCTCTAAAAATACATGTCCAAAGAATCGAATCTCTGGGCATTTTGTGGTGGAGGGGCGTGTGCAGTTTCTTTTCCAACTTGGCGGGTTTTAGTAGGTGCCGTGATATTGGTTGCTCAGGGAGTGTGAACATCACTTAGCCAGATGTGATTCCCTGGAGACCAATCAAAATACCTTGAATGTCTACTCGATGTCGCTTTTAGGAAATCTTTGGCGCTGGGGGTTAAGAAAGGGTGTGTGGTGTGGCGAGGCTGTTGGCAGGGGAGGTAGTCTAAGATGAAGGCATCGAGGATCAAGGGCGTCTATCCAACGGCGGGGACCATCAACGATTGGTCCAAAGGAGGACCCTGCATGTAGGAGCTGTTTACGGCGAGACGCTGGAGTGGCACACTGATCCGGAGGGGACACCATACTGCGGATTGTATAGACGATGAGACGTCATCATGGAGCCGCGCATATGCCTGTGCCTTGCAGGAAAGCTAACAAGCATCTTGCGCGCGCATACATACTGGGTCAGGGGTTGGGTTGCAATGATTTGCATGAGCCCATGTTCGAAGGGCTTTATCAAACGCCATACTGTAGTATCTTCCAACGTTCTAAGCGCCTACTTGACAGTACCATGATGGTTGAGGTTGAAGTCTGGATGGGGGAGAGACCCAAGTGAGCGGTAGCGGTAGCGGTAACCTAACCATTAGCATATCTTCTAGAAAAGCGCCATCTTTGGGAAAGCGGCGCTTAATTAGTGGGCGTCTACGCATGATTGGTGCAAAGTTCCTTCGTTCCGTAGGGCTGGCTTATCAGCAAAGCCAAACCAATCAAGCGCTCGTGTACGCAGTAGGTATTTAAAGAAACACACTTCTGCATCTGCAGGTACGATGCAAACATCTCCAGTCAATGGGACGAGATGTGCGATTCTGGGTCCTTATATCTCGTGAAGTTACTGCTTGCACATCGTTTCTGTAACACTTTGAGAGGTGAAACTCAAATTGCCAAGTTCGGATGTGACCCTAATACTCCACAATGCTTGCGGATGGATACGCAATAAGAGCTGGCTGTTTTCTCTAGTCGCCTTTGCTTTGAGGCAGGAGCATAGACGCCTGAGCGGTGTAGACGTCCGACCATCGTGATTTCGTGGGCTTGGTAGCTCGTGAACAAACAAGGGCACGGCTCTCAGGAGAATTGCGCCGAGTCCCTGCTTGAGATGCCTACAGAATCCGACGGCTGTTGCGACCTCGGTTTTGTCCACACCAAATCACATCGCATCGCAACAATCAGTGGTCAAGCTGTGCCCCCAAATACCGACTAAACCTAGAAAGGCATCTCGAAGAAAACCTGTCTGGCGGCAGGAGAGCAAGAGATTGCCTCGTTGGTGAAGTATCTCTGAGTTGCGGCTTTGAATATTCTGTCCTGCATTTGTTTCTTAAGTGAACAATCTTGGTCATTGCTTTCCTGTCATGTTTCTTCTGTTTGAAGTGTACAACCGAATAAACCAGGGGCGGCTCGACCGATCAATCGCCTGGGGGTGAGTCTGATTTGCCGATATGTCGATATGAATATGACCGAGGATTGCGTGGTTGTGTCACCGGCCGTGGTGTCCAATTTTAGCATACTCCGATGCATCAAAAAGCAACCCATAGTTTCAAGCGTTTCACATCACACCATGGTTCTAATTGACGGCGTGCCCCCATAGACTGCCTTCCCAACTATACTGCCGTCTGCACAATAGGAGGGTCAGGAATCAGCTAACTGCTGCAACCAAAGCAATGGTGCAGTCGGTCGTGGATGCTAACAATGTGCTAATATTCCCTTACTCCGTGCAGATAAAGTCGGCGCCCACCCGAAACAGAACTGTTCGCTTCGCGCGCCAACTTTCAGACAAAAGTCGGTGTTGAAGACTATTAATAAGCCAGACTAACCTGTGAGCTTCTCATTCGCTCAAGTGTAACGCGAGATCCGCTCATTGCTGGCCCAAAGGTGACAGAAGCAGACACTGGCAACCTGGCACTTTACCAAGGCGCTCCCGGAATTCCTGTTCATGACTCCTGGTCGTGCTCCACACGAAATACACACATCAGGTGGTTGCGTGAGTCTTTGGTGATGCATTTGCCTGTGTATGATATGCGAAGCTGCAAGGCAAAAATGGCCTGATAGAGTGCGTATCGGCATATCCTTCAAAAACATTTCTCATGGCTTTCTCTTCCTCCATCGACTATCAATGAGTGATCCATTGACGATGCCGATGGTAGGCACCGTGCGCGAACGCTGCTGTGACTGAGCCTCGGCGCATTGGGAGCGGGTGGAATTGTGTCAAGCTCTAATAGCATGCGTGGCCCGACACAGCCGCGGACCGCAGCGGCGATACGAGTCGACGTTGCGTGTCCCTAAACGCGGTGCTAGTGACCTTGTGGCAGCAGAAACCCTTGTCTTTCTGCTCTCATTGGCCGCCCTTGCCTTGGTACTTAGCGAGCTTATCATCCATTAAACATCTTGTGGCTGCCGACGTCTTGTTTCGTCTAGTCGCCGGGGTAGCGACGACTGGACATAAAGCCGATGCGATCTGAGTTGCGGTTTTTGTCTCTTTATGTCTTGCATTCTCGCACTGATATCAGAGTCCACGTCGCACAAAAAGTTTGAAAATTTGAATGATGTCTCGCGTCTTGTGACTGCACGAAATCTGTGACAGAAGATCATAAAGCTGAAGCATCTAGACGACATAGTTTGATTTGCTTGTGGTCGTGTTGTACGGGAATCTGCGTCGTTGGGCGCGAGCTTGGTAGCCGTTGGGACAAACGTTCGCCGCCGCCATGGACGGCTGGGGACTGAGGTTGTGTTATAGCACATCGGTGCGTGATAACTCCCGCGCTTTGCCAAAAGAAAAAAATAAAGAAGAAAACAAAAAAGACGAAAAAAAAGAAGAAAGCTGACATTCGCGCGCTAAAATCAACTAGCAGGAAGCAGTGACGCTGAAGACTCCTACTATAGTGATTAAATCCATTTCTGTAACCATCACATCTCATGATACATGAGAAATGATGAGGCTTTCGCAGTGTATCCCTGCCTTGCACTCCTGGTCGCTCTCGGAAGTTTCCAGCGGAGGAGTGATATTCAGGTGCTTGTTAGAGGGGCTTGCTAACGACCTAACGCGTTTGACTGCCAACCCAATAGCAGGGGGGCCCTATCTAGCGTCGGGGAAAGTTACTACTAAATATATATATATATATATATTCTCTACCGCTAGATAAATCTCAATAAAAAAAAGAAATATATACGAATATATATATATTGCCTTATTATTAGGTATATTTTTAAAAAAGCTATTTTTTATAATATTTTTATTAATATTTCTATTAATTTTAAATATCCCTCGATTTATTAATATCTTTTAATTTATTAATTTTAAAGCTTTTTATAATTTAATTTTTATAATATATAGCTATATACTTAGTATATTTAAAAGCCTTAAGGTAGTTTAAAAAGCTATTTAATAAATTACTTTTAATTAAAGCTTTTTTATTAATATTTATATTAAATACTTTTTTATTTTAAATTTTTATAAAATACTTTTTATATACTTTAAGGGAAGTAAATATATTTAAAGTAATACTATAGCCTTAACCTTAGCTATTAAAAAATAAAAAACGTTTATAATTAAAATTAATTATTTATAGACTATTATTACTAATTATAAGCTTAAAGGTTAAGTCTTTAAGGCTATAAATAAAGACTATAATTATAATTTTACAGAAAGTATTATATATATAAGTTATAAAAGCGCTTTTATATAAGAGAAATAAATTAAAATTATTAAGCTTATTAATAGTAGATTTTAATTAATTTTATATATAATAGCTTTATTAAAGCTTAATTCTAACTATAGCTAAAGATATTAAAAATATTATTATAAAATATCAAATTAAGGAGCTTTTAAATTATAATACTTTATAATCTTTTTATAATAAGCTTAATAATAAGAGCTTTAATATTAATAATAGCTTAGATAGCTATATCTTTTATAATAAAATTAAAAATAATTACTTTTCTTATTTCTTTATAATTATAAAAAAAAACCTATAGTTTTAAAAATAATATAATAAAGTTATAATATTAAATTACTTTTATAAAACTAATAAGTTTAATATATTATTATTAAATATTATTAGGATTATATATACTTTTTAAATTTTTACTATTCATTTTATTTTCTTTAATAATAAGTAAATTAATATTTATACTTAAGTATTTAAAAAATTAGCTTAAATAGCTTAAAAAGAAAAGATTAAGCTTTTAAGAATTATTATAATAGACTAAGAGCTTATATTAATTAATATAATTAAAAAATATAGTTCTTTTTATAGATTTTAATAATTCTTTTTATTATTAATATATTAATAAAATATATTAATTAAATATAAGTAATAATTCTTAAAGGCTATTTATAATTTTAATAATAAAGTCTAAAGAAATAAAGAATTTAAAGTATTTTTTAAAGATTAAAATAAATTAATATAATTAATAAATCTTAAAAAATATAATTATTATTTTCTTAATCTCGAAAATTCTAATTATTTATTTAATATATTTAATTATATTTATTCTTTTATTTTTTTTACTTTTAAATCCTAATGCTATTAGCATAAAGCTAAAAGCTTAGTCTTCTTTAAATATAATTTAAAGCTTTAACTTTATAATATATAATTAAACTATATATACTTAAATAGCTTTTAAACTTAATAATAATTAATTAAATTAAATAAAAACTTAATAAATTAAAGTTTTTAATAATTATTAAATATTATTATTATAATATATATAAAATCTTATATAGCTTCCTATAGCTTTCTTCTAACCTTTACCTTTATATATATAAAATAATTATAACTATAGCTATAACTATAGCTATAACTATAATAATAATTATAATTATAACTATACTTATAATTATAATAAGATAGCTTTAATAAACTTATTAATATTAAGTAATATTCCTAGCTTTATATTAATAGATTATAAATACTTTATTAGCAATATTTATATAAATAATTATTAATAGCTTCGTAAATAACTATAAGCTATAGGGCTATATAATTAACTTAACCTAGCTATAGCTACGCAGCCTTTATTAATATAATAAGCTTTTATATTATTTAAATTTAAGTATAGCTTAAAACTATACTTAAGTATTAGTAAGGCTTTTAATAAAAGTTAGCTAGGCTTTATTAACGAAGCTTCTATAGATTATATAAATTAAGGGATAAGGCTATAAGGCTTTAATTATATTATTTATAGTAATATTAAAGGTAGTATTAAGTAGTACTAAGCGCTATTAAAATAATCTATAGTAGGCTAGATTAATAATAAAGATAATATAAAGGAAGAAAAATAAATATTAGGAAGTATAGGGCTTAAGGATATAATATACTTAATAGTAATTTAATAACTATTAAAATTACTATAAATATATACTATTAAATATATATAATAATATTTAATTATATATATAATATATAGTTATAGCTTTAGCATAAGTATTTTATTAAGTATTTTATTAATTACTATTATTATTTTGATTATATAATAACCTTACTATATAAAAAGTCTTATAATACTTTAAAAAAAAGCTTATAATTAGTAATAAAAGACTTTAATATAATCTTTAAAAGGTTATGTTTTTTTTAAATATTATAATTTTAAAATATTAAATTAATAATTATTATTTAAAAGTAGAAAATAATTACTTTTTATTAAAAGATTAAATTTAAAGAAATTAATAAGAAAGTTATATATAAAGCTATATAATTAATTATTATTAAATATAGCTATATCCTAACTAATTATAAAGGGAAGCTTAAAAAGCCTATTAGTATTTATAACTTTAATAATTTATATATATTTAAAATAGCCTTTAAGCTTTTATATAAATATATTATATTTAATTACTTTTTTAAAAGCTTAAACTTTTATATTAATAATTTTAATAGCTTTTAAATATAGGATTCCTTACTAGTAATAAGCTTAAAGGTATTTCTTAAGCTTATTTTAATTAAAGCTAAAAGTAAGTTAAAAAGTATACTTAACCTCGAAAAGTTAATTTATTAAGAGCTTTTATAATTCGAATATATTAAAAAGTAAAAAGCAATAAAAGTAATAGTAATATTATTATTAATAGCCCTAGTAATTATTATAAATTCGAGGGGGCTAATATTAGAAAGCCTTAACTTTATAGCTTTTATAAGTAATTTCTTAAAGCTTAGTATATAAGAGCCTTAAGCTATTACTTAAGCTATTTTTAATGCTAATATATATAATAACTTACTATAAGTACTTACCTTCGAGCTTTAAAAAGACTTTCTAAATATATTTAATAATAAAGCTTTTAATAAGCTCGTAGATATTACTTTTAATAACTTTAACTTTAATTATTTTAATAATTATATATTATTTAAATATATTAATAATAACTTAGCTTAGGTAAAAGTAAATAAGTAGCTTAAAAAAGAAAATATAATAATAGCTTATATTAATAACCTTTCTATATTACTTATATTTATAATAAATGCTAAAGCTTTTAATTAGTTTAATAATTTAAAAAATATTAAGAAAATACCTATAGTTAGAATTAAATAATTATCTTTTTAATATTTTATTCTTTAATTAAAATCTTTTTAAAATATTATAAAGTATAGTTAAAAATAGAAAGTAAAGTATATTATAATAATTTAATTTATATTTTATTAAATTATTATAAAGTAAGTAT
Organism: Trichothecium sympodiale; assembly: GCA_003012115.1. Lineage (NCBI taxonomy): Eukaryota > Fungi > Ascomycota > Sordariomycetes > Hypocreales > Trichothecium > Trichothecium sympodiale. Next base: position 20,308 of record PXOB01000140.1, read on the forward strand.
TTTTATTAATATAAAATAATAATAATAAATATTATAATAAATATTATTAAATAAAGTAGAACTTAAATAAAATTTAAATAAATTAATAAAAATATAGTCTTTTTTAAGCCTTATTATAGGAATAAGGATAAATCTTTTAAAACTTAATTACTTTAAATTATATTTACTAATTTATTTAAATAATATAAAACTATAAAGTTTTTTTAAAGAGGGATAAATTCCCTTTATAGATTAATTTTAATATTAATAAAATTACTATAAATAGAAAATTAAATTATTTTAAATTAGAAACTTATAGTAAAGAAGTAAGTTACTATATAAAATAAGTTTAATAATATAAGCTACTACTCCTTATAACTATTAGATTATATCTCTTATTAAAAGCTATTTAATTATTATAAAGTAATTAAATTAATAAAGATTATATACCTTTAATTAAGCTTAAGATATTATAGCTATATATATAATAGCTATATATATTATAGCTATATATATATATATATATATAATAGCTATATATAAAGAAAGTAATTATATATAAGAAAGGTAGCTATATATATTATAATTACTTAATAAATTAAGCAGGTAGGCAGGTAGGCGTAGCTACTATAGTTATAATACAAAAGGTATATGGTATAGTTATAATCTATTAATAATTATTATCTAGCGGTAGGGAATATATATATATATATATTTAGTAGTGATATTCCCGACGCTAGACAGGGCCCCCTGCTATTGGGTTGGCAGTCAAACGCGTTAGGTCGTTAGCAAGCCCCTTGTTAGATGGTGGTGTGGATGGGATAGAGAGGTGAAGGAGGTGAGGGTGGTGTGAGTGAAGTATCTCGCTGGGGAAGTTACCAGTAAAAGTGAGCCGGCACTTTTAGCTGCAGACACCCCTCCTCCCTGTTACTTTTTGAACGATATTCCCTGCACTAGTCACCCTGAAAGTCGGGTCGAGCAATGCAGCTGATATACCACATGCGGCCTTGGTCTACCTTGATGTTGGTAGCAGTGGCCGGTCGAGTTTGTTGGTTGTCTTTAAATCCTTGAAGGGACAGAAATCCCTGAAAATAACGTGCGCGGGTCGGCGTTGGCCGTGGCATCGATTGAGATTTTAGACATCATGTGCCGTGCCGTACAGTAGCGTTGCAATGGAGGGTTATGTCCAAAGGCGCGGGCAGCAACAGCAGCGGGCGATGATGAGGCTGGAGTTGGACCGCCGCCAATTCGAGTCATTCTCATCATTCAGAGATGCAGTGTTCCCTCGCACACACACACTCACATGCGCACAAGCATCTGCCAGCGGGTGGCCTAAGCGACAAATGATCTCACAGCCGCCGCGACCCTGAAGATTTTGGTGTCTGCCCTGCTCGGTGCCCTGCTCGCCCTGCCGCGCGCGCTGCTTTATTCCAATAGAAAGAGGTGCCCTGAACAACAGGCTTCCGCCAAGGTTCCCTGGGCTTTCCTGATGCCGCTCGTCTGGGATTGGTATGGAGATCTGAGTGGTAGGGGTGGGGAGGCGTTGCAGACGGGACAGCGCAGATGGTTACCATAACTGGTTAAAGGGAGAAAGCAAAGAGCGTGAAAGGGCTATCAATGTTGCAGCAGCTATGAGTTTTACTAGCACTCCTACCATACTCCGTACTTGTACATACATATACGGAGTATAGCCATTGAGTGCGGAGTACTAGCAAAACATTAGATGATGGAGGAGCCGGGGAGGGGAAGAGATATCATTGAAATTCTATTTTAGGTAGTGCAAAACTATCAGAGGTGAAGAGACGGGTACTTGTAATAGCGTAGCAGGGCAGGTGGGTGAAACTTGAGATTCCCGCCTTTCCATCTTTCCTTCCACTCTCGTGGATCAAAAAATGAACGACTTCTAAAATGTCGGGCAGGCACTGCCAGCAGGAACGTCCTTGCCAAGGGGCAGGTAGGCGGGCAGGTAGGCGGGTTGAGAGCGGGTCAGCGGGCCCCCGGACGACTCGGGTGCGGTGCGGTGCGTCGCATGTACCTCGAGCGGCGGGAGCAGGTACCTGTACATTATCCAAGCGCCCTGCCGCCCCCATCTGCGATCATTTACTCGCGCAGTACCCCTGGTTAATATCGAAGCCATTGGGCCTTCCCTCGGTGTTCGTGACCTGCCATTACCCTACTTGTAGTAGTTTGTGAAAGCAGCCGCGGAGCTTTGAAGCAGGCTACAAGTATTGCCATTTCGTACGCCACCGATACCTTCTCGTCACCAGGAGAAGAAACAGCGGCAGTTTTGACGGCACGAACGCTTCTGCCACTACGGAGTACTGCTGGTACTACTTAGTAATGATATGATACCTACCTGGTAGTGGTAGTATGTATTAAGTACTAAGGTGACCGCTGGCAATAGTGGCATTGGTAGGACCCCGTACCCTCCCTACCTACCCAGCTCCGGAGTACAAGTCAAGGTACAAGCCACCAAGGCGTGTGCTTGCCCCGAGTCCACTCCCGCAGTGTCGTTCTCGCCCGGGGGTCGCAACTGCCATTCGTCTTCTCCGTCATCATCACCGGAAGGTCCAACCAACCGTCTTACCAGACTTTCTCACTTCCCTTCTTCTCTCACCTCTTCTCCGACTCCAACTCGTTCATCCCTTCACTCGAGCTCTTTGTTTTCGTCTGGAGTCGACTTGCGCAAACTCCGCCTCCACAATCCTCCGCTCGCTTGGTCCAGTCTAGTCATCTTCAAAAAAAATTTGAGTTTGGGCGGCTTTTGGAGATTTCTCGGCACATTCGTCCAGCCGCAACAGACGCTGCTATAATCGCGCGTCAAACCGAGTTTGGCTCAAGCGCGAACAGCGACCCGCCACCCAAACTTGAACGGTTGTGAAGCTTGGAGGAAGCACCGGGATAGGAGAGCTTGGCTCCAAGTAATAATTAATTGCTTTTCGTTTCGGGTGCGGAGGAAGTTTTGCGCACCGCCAACTTTTTGGATTTTGGGCATCACTGCGCGCGAGGGAGCATCTGCAGGCAGGCTTCGATTACCTTTGCGCCCTCCCTTGGATCTTGGAAAGCGCTGCGCTGCGCTACACTGCACTGCACTATTCTCATTACTTGTATCTGCGCCTGACTCGTCAACAACCCTCGACGAACCACTAGCAGTACGCCTGAGGCTGAGAGCGCACCAAAACCGCACTTCTGCTGCGCGGCTTTGCGCTTCATTGCGTACGCGTCTGTTTCTCGCGCCCGCGCCCCGTCACTCACTTGAAGTCATCGCTCAGGTATCTAACCCTGCTTACAAGCATTGCCTTAGCTCACGCCTGGCAATTCTGGTGTCGCACTACACCTTGATGCGATTCGCGGTTGTCTTTGTCACCCAGTTACGCATGGACAGTTTGATACGCACAAGGATCACCACTAGCCGTCTCGTCACTCACTCTTTCATCTGCACTTGACGACGCACAACTCAGCAACAACCCTTGGGCTTTACCAAGCCATTCGCTACTTTGCGCACGTTTCCCGATTATAATTGCTATTCAGAAGCAACCTTCCCAAAAATCTTTTTTGAAAGGCGCTTAGGAACCTCCTCCCAACACTCCTTTGGCTCCTCGAGCTTTACGCGCCCACGGTCTTATATCAGAAACTAATCTACTCACTTATCATACCTCGGCTGGACTGATCACATTTAATTAAACTGACATTTCTCTCCTCAACTTGAATAATCAGATCTCAGATCTGTGTTCTGTAATTTACTGGGCGCGCTATATATTCGACACTTACACAATTTGTACGACATGTCAGCTTTCACCGCTCTAAACGGCGGCTCGCCCAAAGCGCCGGAAGCAGCCAATGTGATCCAGGAGAAACCCAAAGATGAGAGCAACGGGGCTGTCGAATCGCAATCCAGACCTCATACCGATGGGACTTCAGATCAAAGAGAAAACTGGCAAAAGCAAGGAGGCGAACAGACTATTCAGGCATCATCTGCGTACCCTAATAGTCCGCTGAAGAGAAAGCGGTCCAAATCCCCAGAGCCACGTCAGGATTTCCCAACTCAAGAGCGGACACCAGACACTGCTACAGTTCCCCAGCATGGTGATCAAGGAGACCCTTTCGGCACGCCCCAAAGGGAGCGACTTACCTCGGACGACACCAGAGAGAAGGAGACATGGCATGTGCATGCCAATCGGGACGATAAAGCTACCCATCACAAGCGACCTGGATCGGCTACTTCACCTACGGGCCTGGCAGAGGAGAATTTTGGTGATGCTCCGCAGCGAGAAGACAGCCAGCTTGACCAAGCGGACTATCCCAATACTAGCCCCGAGGCCGATGACATGTCAGCTTCTGGCTATGCCCAGTATACGCCAGAACATCGGCAGGGCTCGGCGCTTCAACGTGACAGTCAGAAGCGCAAACGTAACTTCAGCAACCGCACAAAGACCGGCTGTATGACATGCCGCAAACGAAAAAAGAAGTGCGATGAGGGCAAGCCTGAGTGTAAGTTGGGTCCTTGATCTTGTGAAGAATAGTGCTAACATGAGAGGTAGGTATGAACTGCATCAAGGGAAGTTTTGTTTGTACTGGGTATCCGCCGCAACGAGGACCAGGCTGGCAGAAGCATGAGAACAAAACGCCTGCTGTGCCCCTCGAATCCAAAGATCCATCTTACGTGCCCCCGGGGGCGTATGGCATGCCTCAGCCGGGTCCGTCGTACGGGACCCAAGCTAAGCGGGAACCCCTCCCTCCGTATCGCGGCAAAGCCCTCAGGATAGACCCCCCACAGGGCCGCCCCCTGGTCACCGATGACGACCGCCCAACTGCAACATCATTGCCAAGCGCGTCTGTAGCAAGCCCGGATAATAAACTTTCTGCCATGTCCTACGGTCCTGGAAACGTCTTTCCTACACCTGTCAGTGCAAACACTCAACCGCTGCCGTTTGCTGAAAGGATGTCCAAAGACTATCGTGTGCCTCCGCTGCACGATCTGAGCAGACAGGAGCCTGACACCCCTCACCCTGGAAACCAACTACCTCAAATCAACATCCTGCATGCCTCCCGCACGAACAGCCCCTCAAGCCAACCTCAGGCCTCAAACGCTCAAGTTGCAGCCCAGCTCGCATTGTCCCATTCGCAGTATCCCCAGAGGCGTACTCAGAAGGAGGAGATGCTTGTCGGAAGACATTTCTATCCATTTGATAAAGAACTCTGTCTTGAGCGTGAGCGTTGCGCGTCGGCTTGCTGGAGATTCAATAATCTGACATGCCCGCCAACCAACGGCGTCTCCCCCGAGGAGCGAGCGCGGCTCTTCCTCGAGATTCTACAGCCTCGCGACCCCATTCGCATGTCTCCCAATGAGGCATCCCCGGTCACCAATGTCGGGCGAGTGGGACGCCATGTTACGGTTGAGACGCCCTTCACTTGCGACTACGGATACAATATCACCATTGGCAATCACGTCGCTATTGGAAGGAACTGCACGATCAACGACATCTGCGAGGTTAAGATTGGAGACAACTGTGTCATCGGGCCGAATGTTAGTATTTTCACTTCGACATTGCCCGTCGATCCCAAAAGGCGACAAGGCGGTCAGGGCCCTCAGTCAGGCAAGCCCGTAATCATTGAGCAAGACTGCTGGATAGCGGGCGGAGTCATTATCCTGGGGGGCAGGACCATTGGGAAGGGGAGCACGGTCGCGGCCGGCTCCGTTGTGACCAAGGTTTGTTTACATTACACGTCGGAGAAGAGAATGTCTACTAATGTTGTGTCACAGGACGTGCCCCCTTTCACCATTGTTGCGGGAAACCCCGCTCGTGTCATGCGTGGCATCGCCTCCTGACCGCGCTTCCTGGCCGTGAAGTGGCCGGTGTCTGTGTCTGCGGCCTAGTGTTGTTTTTTTATCGTCGCTAGTCGAGGATTGTCAATGTTGAAGAATCCTCCTAACTGTTTCGCACGTTTTATTCAAGTTTTCAAAGAGTCGAGAGGACACTTTTCCTTTTTGATACTTGGTAATGGTCTATGATTATGTACGGTAATTGATGATGAGCAGCATATAATTAAGGATAGGGGTGTTTTATTGGTTTCTTGTTTTTGTCTCTCTTTTTTTTTTCGGATTTATGATATCCTCTTGGCACTTGATAAAAGCGAACATCTTTTTCTATTTTCTTTATAATCTTCTTTCCATAGCGAGTGGCCTGAGTTGCCGAAAGAGACGTTTCATGGCTGGTTCCTAACGTTCTTCCTGCCGAATGGATTTGTTTATTGGCGTGAAACAAAAAAGTGCGCGTATGACCTGGTTTTGTTTGCCACGACGTAGATGGAAGTAGATAAACCTGCGACCTCATATGCGACCACATGTTGACCACATGTTGACCACAGACGACAAGGCCTACTTGTAGGCCGGGCCAAGCGCGGTGCATGTAAACCTCTCTCGACCGCTACTTTTCCCGAGGTGTTATGCGACTTTGAATCAGCGGAGATTGAGGCTTTTCCCTTTCTCTCTCTCTCTCTCTCTCTCTCTCTCTCTCTCTTTCTTCAAGCTACCTGTCAGCAATCTCCCTTTCGTTTGTTCTTCTCCACCACGCAAGAACTCTCTGTGCGTCCTAACCGTGAGAATGGGAGTGTGGGACAGGAGGGGGAGGGGTTGTTGGTTGGGCGGGCTAGAATGGCGGATGCAGTCAGGAGGCGTAGCCTACGGCCGGGGGGGGGGGGGAAACGACCCAAAGGGCACAAAAGGTCTGGCCGGTGAGTTTTTACAGACTTTTCTTTTCTCTTACCATTCCTTTCATGCCTTCTTTTTGTTTCTTCTTCTCATTCTTTTCTTTTGGTACTTTATCTTTTGCTGAGGGTGTATCATGTTATGTATTAAAGCATGCATATTATATATGTATATATGGTTGTGTGTATATAGCATATATATGTATGCAAGAGTATATGTTGTATATATGTTCGCACATGTGAGCCTGTGCATATGTTTGATGTGCATACGGGCGCCCCGCGCTCTCCAGCCTTGTTTCTTTTTTTTCCGTGATGATGTTCGGTCGTCGTGTTGAGTGGTAAGATGCGGCTCTTTGCGACCTTGGTCTCATGCAAGGGTGGTTGTTACTCTTTTTCCAGTTTTTCCTCGAGGGCCATAATCCGGACAAGCAAATTCATAATCCAGACAGGTGTTAGTCCTAATTAAGAAATAGTCCCCACTGAATCTAAACAAAGAACTATTCGGCCCCTAATCCCTTATATCTTTCGTAGCTGCTACGCGTTGCTTCAGGCTATAGCTGCGACGGCTGCTACGACGGCTGCTACGCTGCTCGAAGCTGCGACTGCTACGCGCTGCTCGTGATGCCTTCGAGGTTTCCAACGATAGACGAATACGAACAAGTTGACTAAACGCGTCCTTATATAAATTTAGTAGGACTATTTCTCAATTAGGACTAATGCTTATCCGGATTATGAATTTGCTTGTACGGATTACATATGGCCCTTGATTTCCTCATCCGGATGACGCCCTAGCCTTGCCTTTTTTTGCCCAGATGTGTTGGCAGATATGCAGGTCAGGCCGGTCTGTGTGACAAGGGTATGTGTGTCTCCCTCCCTCTTTCACATGTCTTGATGACTTTGGACGTGGGGAGGAGGGTTCAGGGCGCCATGTCTAGCATGCGTTCGTCGAGGAGCATCTTGCCTGAATTATGCACTACGTAGTCGTCAAACACGCGCTGCGTACGGAGTAGATTTGGTAAGTCTTTGGAAATATCTGGCCCATTGGGAGGCGAGGGCATAAGATGATAAAAAAAAAAACTCACCCAATCGAGCCCCTCCGTGCTGGAGAAGAAGCTGTCTAATTGAGGCATCTCGTCATAGTTGATGTTGGCGGCGTAGTCGTCGGCGAACGGCTGCGGCTGCAGTTCGAAGAGGCTCGCCTCGAACGCAGACTGAGCTCGCGGGCCTCCTGTGGCAGCGGTCATGTCGGGCGTGGACGCTGTCGTGCCCGGCGTCCTGGGCCAGCGTTTCAAGGATGACGTGTCCGCGGCGGCGAGCGTCTGGCTGGCGGGCGACGTGGACGAGGCTGGCGTTTCCACGCGGTTGAGGATGGTGCGGAGGACGCGCACAGCCAGGGCTGCGTCGCGGGAGCGCGTCGCGCGGGCGGACCACATTCGGTGGGCTGCTTGAAGGATGGAGATGCGATGGGCTCGGTCCTCGACTCTGGGGAGATTCATCTTCATGATTAGCTATAAGGTGTTCAAACGCCCTGGATCTGATTGTGTTATGAAAAGACTGGGCCTATATGGGTTTTGCGCTCATTGTGTTGGAGGCCATATAAAAAGAAAAAAGAGATAATTAGTGTTCAGACGTGTCATTTAGGGATGAGGAGGACGAAGGAACGGTGGGAACAGTACGGTATGTCGGTCGATTCACTTAGGTCCACGCATATGATCATGGCGGCGATGAGGAAGTCGTGCAAGGTGAGATTAGATATCATAAACCTGTCGTCGAACAACCTCCCGCCGGGGTGCGTCTCTCTGTCCACCTGGTTATGAATGTCCATTATCTTCAAGGCGGCCTCGCGGCAGATCTCGCGGCTACGGCCGACGTCGGCGGCGTTCTCGAGGGAGCTAAGGTACGGTCGGTGCAGGACGCAGAGGCACTTACGGTAGAGGTTCTCGAGCATGGTGCGGTGCATGATGGTGTGGGGGGCGTCGGTGAAGGCGGTGCTGCGGATGTCGCGGAAGCGCAAGCAGGAGGGAATGGACCGGTACCAGGCCTGCAGCTGGTCGTTGAGCTCCATGGTGGCCGAGATGGGCGCGGTCCTGACGGAGAGGGCGTGCCAGATGATGCGGCGCATGATGGGGCAGAGCCGGGCCTTGTAGTGGGAGGCTATGATGGGCAAAGGGTCGGTGTGCGGGCGAGGCTGAGGGGGAACGATGGTGTCCTCGTCAAAGTCGTCGTCGGTGAGGCAGCTGGGGTGCTGGGCGTCGCAGACGTCGTCGACGATGGCCGGGGGCATGCCCTGCTGGAAGGACCACAGGACGTCAAAGGCGGAGCAGATGAACCACACGCGGCGGCGCATCTCGACCTCGAAGAAGGAGAGGCTGGGGTTCACCTTTGCGGCGTCGCGGTGATAGCCCCTCCGCTGGGCGAGGCGGATGACCAACCCGTGCATGGCCCAAAAGGTCGAGTCGACGTCCTCCTTTTGCATGGACCGGATGTAGGTGTGCACGAGGAGGGCCTCAACGGCGTAGGGCTTGGGCAGGAGGTACTGGCCCGACGTGAGGCACCGCCCGGACATGACGAGGAGGGACTTGGCGTTGACGCCCCGGGCGATGGGCAGGCTCTTGACCTCGGAGATGGTGACGGCCGCCGCGAGGAGGCTGAAGAGGATGCTGATCCAGAGCATGTCGCTCTTGGCCGGGTCGTCCCAGAACAGGTCGTACTGCCTGCGGAACTGGTGGGCGTGGATGACGGGAAGGGCCATGAAGCGCGCGTTGAAGAAGAGCGATACCAGCCTGTCGGCCTCGGGCCGGGCGGGCATGGCCTTGAGGACGTCCTCGAGGCTCGCAGGAGGGTGATTTGCCATGAAGATGTCCGGCTTATGAACCAGAGGCGGGCGCGGTCGCGGCCCAAGGGCGGCTTGACCTGGCGAGCTAGTAGTCTCGATTGAGTAACAAGAATACCTGGCCGCCTCCTCCTTCTCAAGAGCGCTCTTGATATCTTGTATGTTCTCAACCAGGGCCGTCCAGCTCGTCGGGCCGTGATACTCCCTGGGCCCCTCTCCCTCCGCATCTGCCTCATCGACCTTTTCTTCCGCCCGCCCGACCTGCTTCCTCCCCTCTGCAAGCCCCTTGACCATCTCCTCCAGACGGTTCAGCCTCAACTGCACCTCGAATCTTGGCATCGATGAGCTGAGCGGCTCAGGGTTCGCTGTGGTGGTAGCGGCAGTAGTGGCAGTGGCGGCAGCGGCAGCGCTCTGTGACGGTGACGGGCCAAAGTGGCATGCCTCTCCGCGTCGTTCGCATCCTGAGCAAGGGCGCCGCCTGTCGCAGCGTGATTTACGCCTTTGGCAGCCGATGCAGGACACGGCTTGGCGATTTCGCTTCGGACGTTGTGCGTCGCCGTTGGCGCGGAAGACGGTGGTGAACTTGGCCATTCCCGGGTCCGGCATCTTTTCATTTGAAAGGTGGCCTTTGGAGGATGAATGAAGAGACTATCAAGAGTTTTTTTCTCTTCTTCTTTTGATTTTCCTTTTTGAAAATACATGTGCGCTCTGACGATAGACTGACACAGAGAAAGAGGAAAACGAGAAAAAAGAAATTCTAGAAAAAAAGAAAGAGCCATGAAGAGGGTTAAAATAATGATCAAGTTGAGGACAGTTCATTCAAGCATTTGAAAAGGTGTAATGATGAGCTAAGCTCGGTAGTTTGTATAAAGCGAGGCGCTCTTTAACTCCGACCAAAGTCCACCGCCGTTGGCGGGCTGGGATGATCGACCTTGCATCAAGTTCGAGCCCAAGGAAGCATGCGTGCTCGTCACCAAGCTTGCACAAGTGGTTGAACAAATGCTTGCAGTTGCCATGGCAAATTAACTTTCGGGCAATAGTTCGAGACGCATCTCGGTCTAGGAGTCAAGCTCGTTAATTCTATTTCATCTCCACTTCCTCGCCCGTAACGGACATAATACTCTTTACCGGTTATGTGCATGGTTTATATACATGAATTCAGAATTGCGCGCACCTTGATGGTTGCTATAGAGTCTGGATGTTGTTTGCACCTTGTTGGTCAGTTATAATTTTGTTTTTGGAAGCTATTGGGGTTGAGTGGCTTGAATTGCACGTCGCCAAGGCTTCAAGCCTTGGGTAGAGTTGTAGAAGACTCTTGTGCTGGCCTGGCTCTCCGTCATGTCGAGCTGGAATCCCTCACCGCCGACGGCCTCGATCTGCTTGACGGCGTCTATTCCGTACTGCTTCGGTAGTGGAAGAAGGAATTCCAATAATAACACGTTGATCTGTTTCGACTTGTCGCCATCATGTCAAATCATGCCCCTCAATCGTCTGTGCGTTGCGGTCGATGATCTGCTGGATCATCTCGAGGGCCTCTTTCTGCTTCTTCAGCCTGGAGAATGCCTTGTAGGTATACTCATCTGGGGCATAGCCTGCAGCTTCGAGTTCTCGCAGAGCGTTGACCGTCTTGGGGACGTTCTGCATGAGTGCGTAGCCGCCGATCAGGGTGTTCCACGTCACCAGGTTCGGCTCGATGCCATTTTCGTTCATGACTTTGAGAATCTGGTCAACTAATACAGTTTCCTTGCGGAGGAATAGGCTGTGGAGTAGTATGCTGAACGTGAAGACGCTCGGCTCCGGGTGCACGGCGACTCCCAACTCTGCAGAGCTTGCTCCTTGGTCTCCCTTCTTCTCGAGTGTCTTGATGCGCTCTTTCAGCATATCGCCAAATACCTCGAGTGCGGGACGCGTAAGGCCTTCCTGCTTGAGCATCGCCTGAATGAGAGTGTCGTGAACAACGCTACCTTGGCTAAGCAAGATATTTTGATATTCGTCTTTGGCCTGGCTCATCTCTTCTAACCGCATCTTGAAGAACGAGTAGAAAGACATGAGGTCGTAGGGGCGCCACAAACTTTTGATATAAGCTCGCAGCATGATGGCGAGCGTTGTGGCGTCTGGATTAAGCTTCTTGCTGACGTCTGTGGAGAAGAACTCATCGACGACCGGAACAATAGTGTGCTCAAAATTATAACGTCGTTTGAGGAGTCCGTCACTTTGAACATTGGCATTCATCTCCTGCCGCTCCAAGAGCAGAGGCAGCATTTCTGGAATCAGCCATTGCAGAGGCTCCATTTCGAACTGCTTGGTATATATCGCAAGCATGGTCACAAACGGCTTATGATCCGATGCTGGTATTTGCTGGTGCTGAGCAAATTCGGCATCAGCAAAGCAAAATACCGAGTGTAGAGCGTTGTTTAGGATGTCAACCTTGCTTGCCTTGGACGTCTTGGAGATTTCGAGTACATCATGTATGCTGGCCGCGTTTTGGCTGCTCTTGGCACCGTGGAAAACTGTTTGCAAAGCCTTTGAATCCAGCGGCTGGACGCTACTGGCAAAGAGCTTGGCAAGTCTAATTGCTTCCGGCCATTCACGCCTTCGACAGAGTGTTCTGAGAAATGCTGTGAATGTAATGATGTTGGGCACATGACCTGCCTCCATAAAGTGCTGCATGGCATCCGAAGGGGAGAATTCTGTGCCATGAGCATCGCCGATTGGCTCGCATCGAAGCAAGGACGTAAGCACACTTGCAAATTGCGGCTTCTTGAGATTCTCGCTGTTCTCTCCAAGTTTCTTGAGAATATTGAAAGCTTCGTCTTTGTACTGTGACTTTGCCTTGGCGCCCGTCAGTGTATGGGCAAACTGAAGCTCGGTGTGTGGATGGAGAGCCGCGCCAGCCTCCTTAAGACCAGCGTACAGCTCTCGAGCATGGTAGGGAGGGAGCTTTTTGCCGAATTTCCCAAAAGTCCTCTGCAAGAAGGGGATATGCCCCGAAGGCGTATGATGTATGAGGCGCAGAAGGAGACCTAGGAGTTGATCTGCCTCGTGCGTGTTCTTGCGACCATTGAGCTGCGAAACAGTTACGCTGTCGGCCATCAAGTTGAGGACATCAGCCAATGCATAGCCGGGAGGCAATGGTTCCAAGGTTGCTGCCAGCACTTGGCTCGCCTTGTGGATATCTTTGCTTAAGATCGAGAGCATCATACGAGGCCATAATCTCTTGCGTTCTTCAGTATCGAGCTCATTCCATGCATCGGCCATGGCCTGATGCGACTCTAACTTGGCAAACTCATCGCCGTCATTTCGCCACGGAGCCAATTCTACGCCCCAAGCCCGGAGAGTTATAACACCGACTCCGCCCTTCCAGAAGTTGTAATCCTCTACACTTGCTCCAGTATCCTCCGTCGTCATATACCTAACATAGCCCCATTGGTAATAGGACTCTGTCTCCCGTCTCGACTTTGCAACAAGTATGCTTTGCCGTTGCGAATCTTCCGAGCGGTGCGGGGCGCCCTTTGAGGCATCTTCTTTGCGTCGAGAAGTCGCTTGATGTCGGCGCTTCGAGGCTCGTAGCAGCTTTAACCGCGGTTCTCGAGAATTGCGAGCGTCTCCAACGGCGTTACCTCCCGTTAGGGCCTCAAGGATCTGACTCTGAGTCACGGTTCTCGTTGTGTTGGTGTGGGCATCTCTGCTCGAGTGCGTGGCGCCCGATGAGCGCTGGATATGGTCGTATTGGCTTGACTGACTGGAAGTATCGATAGCTACGCCAGCAGAGGAAAGGTCTCGTCGTCGATCGGTCGCATGAGAGAGAAGACGTGGCTTTTGTGCGCCAAGAGGAGCTGCGGGCAGGGACAGTCTTCGTCGGCAGGTGCGGCATATGAAGTTGCCTGCCATAATACTGTTGAGAGAATCAGCGTCGAATTAGGTACAAGACCATGGTTTCGCTTTGTGGTCAGATCGCTTTCAGGCTGTTCCAATATCAGCTTCGAAGGTGTGCAGATTGCGATTTCGAGTTTCTAGCGCAGTGAACTTTTAGGCGGGTCGACTGCGGCGGCGGCGGCTGTGGCGCTTGACCAAGCTGGGAACCAGATGCGGTGAAAAATAGCGAGGTGCGCAAAACTTCCCCGCTATATTCGGATGCCAACCGAATATCGACGACCCCCACCACTGCTGTTTGACTGTTTTCAAGAAACGCATCACCACTTAGGGAGTTGGTGTTAGCAATCCGTCCCCGTAAAAGGTCATTTGCGGAGGGGGTCATTGGCTGTGCGGGCATGGACAAGTACTAGTAATATCATGTCGCATTCCTCGCCGTACTGTTGCACATGATCTTTGCACATAAAGCAGGACTCTTTCCTCTCCATCTCAAGCTCATCATAAGCAACAATCCAAAAAGCGAATTTGTCCCAACTCCACACACACACACACACAATGACGGCTACTTCTGAGCTCACAAACGATCAGGCAAGGGCTGCTTACCTCCTGGATGCTGAAAAGAAAGCCGAAGAATTGTTTGTTGAAATCGAGCGGGACCTCATCCGTCCTGGAGTCAGCGAAAAGGCTCTGAGCAAGGAGATCCACGATCTCGGAGCAGAGCGTCATGGTGTCCGAACCCACTGGCACAAACGCGTCGTCCGGAGCGGACCAAATACTCTAGCACCTTTCGCTGAGAACCCTCCCGATCGCATCATCGAAGCCGACGATATTCTCATCGTGGATCTTGGCCCGGTGTTTGAAGCCTGGGAGGCTGATTTCGGCCGTACCTATGTGCTTGGAAACGATCCAAACAAACTCAAGCTCCGAGATGCATTGGAACCCATGTGGAAGACCGTCAAGGCTCGCTTCGACAAGAACCCTGACATGTCGGGAGAGGAGCTGTACGAGATTGCCTGTGAGGAGGCGAAGAAGGAAGGTTGGGAGTTCGGAGCGTCCCTTGCGGGTCACTTGGTGGGCTCATTCCCCCACGAACGCATCCCCAACGACAAGATTTCACTCTACATTGCCAAGGGCAGCACCGGGTCGATGAACAGTGTGGACAAGGATGGAAATAAGAGGCACTGGATTCTCGAGATCCACTTGCGCGACCCTGTCCACCAGATCCAGGGGTTTTGCGAGCAACTATTGACTGTTTGATCATGCAATCACGAGCACATTATAGTTGCCTATTATGCGATAATACTATTACGACTTGTTCTCAGCACATTGAATGGTTTTGTCATGTGAAGCCATCCCGTGTACGGCCGTGTCCACAGCATAATCGTAGCAGGTGCCCTACCTAGTGCAACTGCATGGCGGCAACATAGCACACTGATTTGGCAGATCTAACGGTGCGATTAGATTGCAACCCCGGACAGGTACCCATCTACTAATAATCCGGCAAGGTGATTCCGACAAATGCGGAAGGAAGTAGCGACATGATAACGTCAAAAGATAAGCGACCGTGGACGTCGGCGGGCTCCGCAGTTGCCGCCATGATCACTTAATAACCGACGGCACTTTGCGAGAATCCGTAACTTTCCATCTTACAAACGTCTACTTAAACCATCAAGTACGCTTTATTGCCAGGCGATTCCACCGCCCTTCACCACCAAGTGATCTATCTACGAAGAGCGCAAAGAAAATCACCATGTCTCAAATTCAGATTCAACCCATTCCTGTTCCCGAAGGATCAGAAGTCAACTTTGGCGCAACCGTAACCAACGTTGATGTTGAGCGTCTGACCGGTAAGCCTTGAGGAAAAGCTCAATATGTTACGAAGTGATGTCAAGATGCTATGTACTAAAGGGAGAATACCCGTAAAATCGGTAACCTCCTGGTAAGACCACTCATTCTCTGTCATTACAATGTCCCGATTGTACTAACCTCTGTTGATACAGATGCCGACTTTGACGTTATTCGTGACGCGCTCTTCAATCACCAGGTACTCGTTCTCAAGAACCAGTCTCACGCCTCGCCTCGTGCGCAGTACGCTCTTACGCAGCGCTTTGATCCTGCCGCCACGGCCTCGTACGGCCACGGAAAGACTCTTGATGCAAAGAGGTCCATCCTTCACCCAGATCTAAAGACCGTCCCTCACCAGCCGCAGGTGCAGGTCATTGGAAATGGGTTCGTCCCCTCGTACGAGGGATTGGAGATCATCCAGCTGCGCCATCCTCATCACAGGACTTTTCACGAGTCTGTGATTCCGGATAAGGATGACCTCGAATTTACAAGGTTCTACCGTTGGCACATTGATGCCGCTCTGTACGGCCTTGCGCCGCCGGTGGCGACTACGCTTCTTGCTGTCCGGGTCCCTAGCGGGCGTCTGCAGACGGTTCGGTATGATGACGGCACCGGGGATGAGCTCGTCGTACCGCTGGGCACCACTGCCTTTGTAAGCGGGGAGACCATGTATGAGCGCCTCTCGGACGAGGACAAGGAGCTGGCGCGCACCACCAAAGTCGAGTACGCGGCGCATCCGTACATCTGGATGTCGCCAGCCAAGTCTCGCCCTACAGGTCTTGGCTTGGTGTCGCAAGGAAAGGAGCTTCCCAGCTCAGACCTCCCGCCCATCGACCGGGCGTCTGTGCAGATCTTGCCCATGTGCTGGAGAAATCCGGTGACTGGCAAGCTGGCTTTGCAGATTCACCCGTCGGCTGTTCGTCGGCTGCATATGGGCGACGGTCTAATAGTCGAGGACCTTGAGCGGGTGAGGGACATTGTGTACCGTCTTCAGCGCCAGGGCATTGCGCCCACTAGGGTTTACGCACATGATTGGGAGGAGGGGGATTTGGTCATCTTCCATAATAGGGGCGTGCTTCACTCCGTTGTCGGTGCGTTTGCAGATGATGAGGTTCGGCTGTTTAGGCAGTGCAACATTGCTGGGAGTGAAATGCCAGTTGGGCCTGAACTTGCTGCAGTTTCGTGATGGTGGGAATTTTCCATGTTATTTATTCATCATGAGCAAGTGTATCAGCTCTCTTATGCTCTTTAATGATATATACTTGCTACTGATGCTTAGGAAGGAGAGGGGATCTCAATCGTATGACAAAGTATACTTCAGTGTCTTGAGTGATCACGAACGCAGTCAAGCCATCCCCCCAACCTTGATTCATTATGGGAAAGAGGCATCCATCAGAATGAATGATGTCGTTGAGCATTCTTTCAAACTTCTCGTATTAGGCATATAGGTGAAACCTATCTACAACCAAGCTTCCCCAAGCTTTCACCCATTCCGATAACGGCGAGGCTACCGAACTGCCATCTCTACATATGCCAATCTCGAACCGTTGTCAAGGTCCTGCTGCTGTGCCCGTTGTACGGAGTACTAATTCCGGCCGCTTGCGAAATCACGATTCGGGGGGTTGATCTAATAGCCAATTTGGGGCGTGGAGGGTGTGTGCCCGCACCAAAAACTAAGAAAAGATGAGGGGGGTAAAGCTTTGGAATGGCTAAACCCCTCCTTTTCCACCCCCCCGTCGGTCAGGACAATATTAACCATCCATCATACAAAATGCGGCTGGTCTAGCCAGGTATTATCATGGTCGACCAACCCTACACACTTGTTTTTCTTTTCATCACAACAATACCTCGCTTCTCCCCATTTGGGTTTCCCAGGTCGATGTCATCATCTCGCGTCGCATCAACCAGGCTAACATGGATTTTTTTAACCTACTACTACGAAGTACTTACATAGCAGAGAGACGAATCCACAATGATAGGGCACTGGAGGCGGTCAAAGCCGTTTTTTATCTTGTCTTATCTCTTTTTTCAACCTTTTTTTCCTCCAGATCTTTGATAAATGCTCCGCTGTTATCCGCCCATTCAAAGGAACCTTTCTAATCTTGATTCTTCTATCAAAGGACGAGACATGTCATCGAATTCCTTTCGAATTACAACCCCCGAAAATCGTGATCCTCTCCCTTCCCCCCCCCCCCCCCCCCCCCCCCCCCCCTCAGTAAATCAGCTGGAGGCGTTTTGCCCGAAAAGGTAAAGATGGCTCAAAGTACACAAAAGCAGCAAACCCCAAACAACGTCATGAATCACCCCACAGGATAAAGAGTACGATCTACTTGGCATGATCAACAAATTACCCGTCCTTCGTTCCATGTTTAGCTTCGATGCTGCGCTGGTTTTATGTATCTCCTTTGCAAGTCCCGCCACACCCCCCCGGTGTAAGAGTCACCCTCACACCAAAAGATGCTCTTCCACCCCCGTCCATGAGGTTGGTGGTGGTACAGATTACCATGCACAAAAAAGGTTTGGGTTTACATGTCTAGCCTAATGGGCTCGTCCACGTGGTTGTGTTTCTACCAAGACTTTTTGTTGTAGTTTTCTGCAAGTCAGATGAGGCTCCGGTTCCTCCTCCCGAACTTTGCTGGTTTTCCATCCCATACCATCACGATGGCGGCTGACATGCAGGTGAGGATATGTGAAGCAATATTAATGCAGAGCCAAAGACTGGTATATTTTCATTCTAGCGGATGCCAGTACATTCTTAAAAAGCTAAGTCTGTATCAAAGGTTTAAAACAAAGGAGATTCGTGGCCGTAGCAAGATAATTGCAGTGCGAAAATGACATGAAATGATACAGAAAAAAAGAAGAACGAGAATCAGTCCTAGAAAGCAAGTGCTTCTTTGTTCACGCTGCAGCAGTCCACCTTGGAGCAGAATCCCAAGTCCTTGTTGCTCGTCTCCGCGTTCCCCCTGATGGTCTGTCTCGAGGGCCAAATCTCCTTGCCAGCGTTGACCTCCCTCTGGTGGTGCGCCACCATGTTCTCGCGCACGAGCTTCTGGAAGTACAGAGGGCCCTGCTCCATCTTGGGGTGCAGCTCGCCGTTGACGAAGACGCCGGCGTTGATGTTCTTCTGGGCGTTGGCGCAAAGGTACTTGTCCTCCGACATGATCCTCTTGTACATGGCGTCGATGACCTCGAAGTCCTCGTTGCTCGAGTTCTTGTTGCGATAGACTTCGTATTTCATGATGGACTTGTTGGGGCCGAGGGGGACGAATCTTTGCATGAAGAAGAAGTGAGGTCTTTTTTGCGTGCGTTAGTATGATTATTTTTCACAGCTCTTTCTTTTTCTTGAAGAAAAATAAAAGAAAAGAAAAGGGGAAAATGTCATTGCTCGAATGGGGGGACTTACGAGACGTTCATGGAGGCATTGGGGAAGTAGTAAGTGCTGGCCACTCTAAAGCCACTCTCAATCTGCTCCTTGGTAGGGTTGCCAAAGTGCTGAATGTGGCAGGCGTTGGTCGCGACGTAGTACGATTCGAGGTCGGCAATGGTGGGGATATCGGGGTGGGAAGACTTGCAGTGGTAGCACTCGTTGTAGTTGTCGGCGAGGATCTTCCAGTTGTACTCGCCCTCCATCTCCCAGGTGTGGTCGAAGACGTAGTCCTCAAAGTTGTAGTTCTGGAAGCGAGGCTGCTCGTCGATGCCGGCAAAGTCGTCGGACCAGGGGACCTCGGGCTTCTCCTTGCCGTCGAGGTTGACCCAGATGAAGCCGTTGCGGTCTATGTGGACGTGGATGGACAGCAGGCCGTTCTGGGACTTGTCGAAGCCGGGCAGGTCCTGGTAGCCGGGGGCCTTGGCCAGCTTGCCGTTGAGGCCGTACGACCAGCCGTGGTACTTGCACGAGAAGACGTGGGACTTGCCCTTGTCGCCGGTGACGACGGGGAAGGCGCGGTGCCTGCAGACGTTGTGGAAGGCGTTGATGCTGCCGGCGCGGTCCTTGCAGATGATGAACTCGAAGCCGGCCACCTCGTACTTTAGCCAGTCGCCAGGCTCGGGGAGCCTGGCCTTGTGCGTGGTGAGGAGCCACTTCCTGGAGAAGATGGCTCGCCTCTCGAGCTCGTACATCTCCTGGGAGGTGTACCAGGGGGCAGGGAGGGCTCTGACAGGGGAGGCCTCATCAGCGGGCTGACTCCATCCCAGGCCACCAAGCGCGCTCTTGAGGAAGGACATTTTGTGTATGTATGTGTGTGTGTGTGTGTGCAAGGTTTGCAAGTGCAAATGTTGTTTGGAATCAAGAGTTGCTGTTTGAGGGCAAACAATGATAAGGCTTGTTGTTGTGATAGATCTTTGGAAGATTCTTAATTCATAAGACAACAACACAAGATCTTTTCTCCTTGGACCAAGGCGAACTTTGTTTCTTTATATCCTTATCCCTCGCCCGGCTCATCATGAAGAGCCCCGACATAATATTTGCCTCCTTTTGCCATCTTCCCATATCTTTGATACTACTACCGTTACCATCCACGGTTCCGTCTTGATAGATACGGTGGTCATAGTCCGGGTGTCAGTCTGGCCGGTCACATGATCGGGGCATTTTGGCTCTGTCGCCGAACTGATACATGCCAGATATGCCAGGCATGCCAGACATGGACGGACCCTTTAAACAAGGTGGGAGGGGTTTGACATAATCGAAACTCCGTTGGCAGTGTTCTGGGCCCGGTCCGCGGGTTATCTTGGCCGGCAAATGGAGAGGAAGATAATAGGTTAGGGGGAAAACAAGAAGAAGGAGAAAAAAAAGAGGGTTCACGATCTTGGGGTTTCTGCCTTGTCAGCTACAATCAAAGTACGTACAAACAACTTAACAGATAGGATGCAGGCTACTTCGGTGTTTGATCTGATAGGCAGCTGACTAGTTGACAGTCCCCTTTGGGTGTAAGTCGCCAGGAACCGATGCGGGCATTGCGGAGACATGCGGAGGCGGGTCTAATGCATGTGTTGTATTGAATGGACCGAAAAAGGAAATAAAAGGGAGGGGGCGAAAAAAGCCAATCCGTCTCATTCGATTTCAGATTGGGAGAACAAGTTCCGAATCTTCCACCTCATTAACAGCACCCCCCCAAGTAGATCACACCCACCCCCTCTTTCTCTATCAAACAAGGGTCACTTTGATATTCTTCGTTGATCCCGTGGCTGCATACGTTTCATCCATGAGATAATAGATATCGTTTTGGCCTCCGGGCTCCTCCATCCATCTTCTTGTTCCAATGCACGAAGATAACGGCTCCTCGACCATTGTTGACCGACAGAACTGTATCTCGTGATAGATATCATAATCAGGTGATCGGCTCGTCGGTGTGGGGAGCGGTTGTCCCTCCGATATTCGGATGCGGGCTCGGCTCGTGGATATGCGCGGTGATATAAGACCTTGTAAACAGATAGGTCATTGAACGGGTTTGTGAGTAAATGCCAATCGATTTGACGTCTCTTTTTCTTGTTTTTGCCTCCCACCATCATCGTAAACGAGGTTGCAGTCTGTCTGAGCTCTTTCTCCGGCAGGCAGATTAGGCAGGCTCCAGAGTATGTCCTCAAACGCTGCCCCGTCATACCTCATTGTAGGTGCAGGGGTCTTTGGCGTCTCTACCGCCTGGCACCTCATCAAGAAGTATCCTGATGCATCGGTGACGATTGTCGATCGGGATGCCTACGATGCAGAGAGCCGCGTTGCGGCCTCCTGGGACTGGAACAAGGTGGTGCGGGCCGATTATGACGACTTTGTGTACTGCAAGCTGGCGATAGAGGCGCAGGACGTCTTCAAGAGTGATCCCCTGTGGCAGCCCTATT
The DNA here is from genome assembly GCA_003012115.1 of Trichothecium sympodiale. Taxonomy (NCBI): domain Eukaryota; kingdom Fungi; phylum Ascomycota; class Sordariomycetes; order Hypocreales; genus Trichothecium; species Trichothecium sympodiale. The sequence continues at coordinate 41,381 of PXOB01000140.1, forward strand.
TCCACCAGACTGGGGTGTACTGGATGTGCCGCAGCAACTATGCCCAGCACGTCATTGCCCACCACAAGAAGCTCGGCCACGGCGACGACATCGTTGCGGTGCCCGTGAGCGAAGCTCGCAAGATGTATGATGGGCTCTTTGCCGATGCCGACTACACGGGCGTCACAGAGGTGCTCATCAACAAGGCGAGCGGCTGGGCCGCAGCCGGGGACTGTCTGAGAGCGGTCACGGCCAGGTGCATCGAGCTGGGCGTCAAGTACGTGACGGCCGACGTGGCCACGTTGGAATTTGCAGAGGGCGGCGCCCGGTGCTGCGGCGTCAGGACGATATCGGGCGAGAGCATCAAGGCCTCGCACGTCATCCTCGCCAGCGGCGCATTTACGCCAAAGCTGCTGGAGCTGAGCGCTGCAAGGAGCGGCAATGATGGCCTTCGGGCCGGGCAGAGAATCGTCGCCGGAGGCATCACCACGGGCATGGCCCAGCTTGATGATGAATCCTACCCGAGGTTTGCAAACATGCCGGTAGGCTTCCAGGGATACACTGCGGAGCAAGGTAAACTTTTTCCCAATCCTCCCAAACCTGTTTCTTTTTTTTTCTTTTTTTTTTTTCTTTTTTTTTTTGTGTGTGTGTCAAGGAAGGAAGGAAGGAAGGAACCCAATAAACTAACTGCCGTCTCTTCTCAGGCCCCTTCATCGGCAGCCTGCCTCCTACAAAAGATAAAGAATTGAAATGGTGGGGGCCAACAATCTTTAGCAACAATCAAGAGGTGTCGCCTGGGCGATACATCTCAATGCCGCCCCCGGACCCAGACTATGCTCAGTGGAAGGTATCCAAGAAGCTTAGGGAAGACATCGACACCGCAAACCGAGTGTTTTACGGGAGCAGGGGAGCAAGCTGGAAGATGCTCAAGTATCGCATTTGCTGGTAAGTAAAGCACGATATCAATTTCGACATGACGAGCAAATCTGATCTAATTCTCTCTCTCTCTCTCTCCAAAGGGATGCCTTCACGTCAAGCTCGGATTTCATCATCTCGCCACACAGCGCTTCCAAGGGTTTATATCTAGCAACTTGCGGCTCCTTCCACGGCTACAAGTTCTTCCCAGTGCTCGGCAAGTATGTGGTCCAGATGCTAGAGGGAGAGCTGTCATCGGAGCTCAAGGAGAAATGGGCTTGGGACCGGGAGCGCCCAGACCCGAAACTCAACGGAGAGTATCCGAGAGCAGAGATGAACGACCTCTTGGATACGGTTCCCAGGTTGTAGGGTGATAGATATTACATTAGTACGGAGTGTAGAAGTGTTTTTCTTTTTTTGCATGCATGCATTGAGTAGTAATTTGAAGCGAAAGGCATCATTATTTTTTCGGGAAGCGTCTCTCAATTCATTCTTTTGTCTCCACCACTTTGAACGAAACTGCTTTGGGATCATGATGTTTTTTTTTCTTTTTACTCAGGACCCTGAATAGGCAATCATCGCATACTTGCATTTATTTCACACACGCCGTCGTATGTGTTCCCGTTATCAGTACTACTACCTAGTAGTTAAAGCAAAGCTGATACACCGAGTGAGACGAAACGGGGGGGTGGAGGGGGGTGGGAGAAGGTGGAGGAAGGAACGAGGGAGGGGGGGCTGATATGCTTTCTCGCTTTGACGGCAGAGCTAACAAAAAAAAAGTGTACACGTGCCCCACGCCTCCAAGAGATAATGTACATATAATTCAAGCAGGGCAGGCCAAAGCGGGCGGGCCAATGATAAGGTGAGCAGTGGTAATCATTTGCAGCTATTCTCGTTTCCGTTGTCGTGCAGGTATTCCGTGAGGGGTTCACCAAAAAGTAAAACATCACCTCTTGCTCCGTACATGTGCTATTATAACCCGGGCGGTTATTTAGTGGAGGCGAAACCTCTCTTCTCCCTTCCTCCCCCCAAACTAAATTCTAGAACTACCCTCTCGAACCTTTTTTTATTTTCCGTCAAGTTATTTGCTTGACTTTGTCCATCGCTTTCTTTCCCCGGATTATTCGGCCAACAAAGCGAACAAAAAAAGAATCATCATGACGCCGCCCGAGGCTGAAGGCGCTGGTCGTGGAAGGCAGCGGTCACATCATGCTTGCCTCACATGCAAGTATGTTCACACTAATTTACCATGTCTTGAATTTGTTATTTTCTATTTTAACAATTACAAGTTTCTCATATTTTATTCTTCCTCTAACGTAAATCATGATGGTTATACAGACGCAAAAAGACCCGCTGTCCAGGCCAGAAGCCGGCATGCTCAAGTTGCATCCGCCTCAATCAACAATGCTCATATCCCGTCGTTCGCAGACAATCTCAAGGCGGCCGATCAGTTCGTGTTTCTTTTTGCCTTTTGATTGATATATATATATATATATACTATCGTCTATGGTGCACTAGTACTGACAAAGAACGTATTTACACAGGACGAGCGACTGGCATATTTGGAGGAGAAGGTTGACCTCATCTTCAACTGGAACTTGTACATAAACAAATTGCAAGTGAAAATGCCACGTTCGAAAGCTCTGACGATGTCCCTAGGACAAGGAACCCCAACAGCAGCAGCAGCAGCAACAACAATAACAACAACGCACGTAATGAGCCGGCATTCGAAGAAGATACGGAAAACAGGACCAAATCGCCCCTCATCACCACGCCGACGTCTGAGCGCACCGACCCCATGAACCACCCTACTAGCAGCACCTTTGATGCGCAGACGTCGAGTCTACGGCCTTCGCCGTCCGATATTGCGCTGGGGATTGGGCTTTACTTCAAGTATTGCCACAGGCAGCCGATATGGTGCTTTGAGCGGGAGGAGATTGGAGACTGGGGTTCCATCCCTCAGGAGCTTGCGTGCAGCATCATGGTCTTGGTCTCGAGGTATAGCGAGAGGCGCGATCAGATGCAGACCTATGGCAGGAATGTCAAGGGTCTCATCATGCTCCGCATTGCAAATGGATCTGTCCATCTCACCACAATCGAAAGCCTGTGCTTACTTGCATACTCGTCGTTTATAGGTAGGAAGAATATGTCCCTTTTTTTTTTAATTGCTCAAGGTCTCTCATGTTGACAAGTAAATAGATGGGAGTGTTGATATAGGCCAATTCTATCTTGGTCTCGCCTTTCAGCTATGCAGATCAGCCATGCTGGATCTCAGCCACATCTACATCAACGATGATCCAGCCTCGGAGCGGAAGAAAAGGCTCTTTTGGAGCCTTCAGCTCCTCGAACAGTCATACGGCCGTCAGACCGGCCTTTTGAGCGTCCCTACAGACATCTGGAAACCGCAATACCCCGCAAACAGCAGAGACCAAATGGAAATGGAGGCCAGAGCATCACCTCCTCTGCCAAGGGACGATCTTGGCTGCTCGCAACCAAGCGAGCCCGGCGTTTGGAACACAAGCGTCAATCTCGGATGGGTCTGGAGCCAGGTCAGGAAATACGTATCTGACTGCTCCCACAACATCTTGAAAGAACCCTGGCGGCACGACTCAATGTACGCCAAGGTGCTCTCGGACTTCATGGAGACGGAGAACAGGATACCAATATGCCACCGGTACGACTCAGTCAAGTTCTACGAGCGAACAGTGGAAGAGGTCCGCGTAAACACGGATTACTGGGCGCCCTGGCTTAAGGAGCAGTTCACCTACCATGCGATCCACACCGTCCTCAACCACCCTTTCCTCTACATCTTTGGATCGCAGCACAACCCGAACCTCGCCATCCCCAACACCTTTTGGAGAAGATCATCGGAGCTCGCGCTACTGCACTCTACGTGGATTGTCCGCATGATTGACATGGTGGTGGATAAGCAGATGCGGCTGGTAGACCCCTTCTTCGGGCACGTAGCCGCCATAGCTGCCACGGTGCACCTATACTATTGCTGCGCCGCGTCGGCCAGGCTGCGCAGCAAGTCCAACGCCGACTTTCAGAAATGCAGGCTGTTCCTCAAGGGCTTCACTCCTCATTCTGTCGCCTGTGAAGCACTGGTACGTCATTGTTTCACTACCCCTTTTTGGGAACTAAACTAACAACTGCATTTCGCAGGAGCGCAACCTCGACAAGATGACGGCCATTGCTGCGGGACCTGAAAGCATGGACGCCGAAGACTGGATGCCCTCCAAGATTTACCTTAGCGTCCCGCTCATGTGGAAGATTCTGCAGTTCAACTTCACGTCTGACTTGCCGGAGGACTCCAACTCGAGGCTGCTGCACCCATCCCTCAGTCCCACCATCGCCGACGAGGACGCAAGCGATAGCTCGCTTCTCGAGATAATCGTGGCCACCTCGCCGGAAATCACCATCAACCTCGCCAGCGGGGGACAGGAGGCCCCGACGCTGTCCCACAAAGCACCCGTGTCCTCGGCCTCGGCGAGGGGCGAGTCCTCGTGGGGCTCCAACTACGACGACATCTCGGTCGAGCAGACCGATGACGCTCTGACCTTTAACACGACCCCGTGGCTATACGCAGACTCGTCCCAGTTCAACAATCTAGGAGGAGTGGGATACCAGTACACGCAGCAGCCTGGCCCGGGAGAGTCTGGCGGCACGGCATGGTGGGAGGGCGAGAATTTCAGCAACATCATCTTTAACACATTTTAGCGATATTTTTTTTATCTTTTCTTTCATTTTAAATGTCGACGAGCTACTACTGAAAGAATTACGACTACTACAAACAGTACTTGGGTATTCATAACTACCTGGGGAAAAAAGCCATCGCCTTCCTACCTGGAGTAGTAACCCTCCTACCTATCTTCGTTCTATTAACCAAGGTCTCCTCCCTTCCTTTCAATAAACCCGACGAAACCGCCTTCATGGACCGGGCAAGCTTATTATCACGATCTCTTGCTTTAGTAGCGTCTATATCATTGATAATGAAATCTGCCGCTTTTATGATACCCCCGGTGTGGGTATTTCTTACCGCCGCCCCTCCCTCGTTCTAGAACGACGCTATTCCCGCTTTAGAGAGGTAACGTCTCTTAGTGTCCTGACGAGCATCACTTATCACTTACGCGCTTGTACATAGTTGTATGATTAGGTTTAGTACTAGTGGTATGAGAAGAATGCCGGTATCGGATAGGGAGAGGGGAGGTGGGCAAGCATGGTGTTTTATCGCAGTGGCCGATCAGCGGCGCGCCTACTCCGTAAATGCATGACGCTTTCAGACTCCAAATTCCTCGAACCAGGTTATATCAATTTGATGGTCATATAGTATCAGGATAATCCATATCCCGGTTCGGTTCCCAACGGCTTATCTCAGGGGACTTGGGGTGTTTCTCAGAATATTTACCATACCATGATTGATGATTAGCCCTCAATTTTATGACTTAATCGCGACGAGTTAATCGACGAGTTCTAGGTTTTGTTATTCCCGTCGGAAGGCTTGAGTAGAGAGAGGGAGAGGAGGAGGGGAGGGAGGGGGGGGGGGGG
>PXOB01000141.1:0-34133 GCA_003012115.1 Trichothecium sympodiale
TTTATAAATTTTATTATTAAATTATTATTAATTAATTTAAGATAAATTAACCTTTATATAAAATTATAAAAAGAATTATAAATAAAAAGAAATTAAATAATATAGTTTTAAATTAAAAAAAATAAATAATATTCTATATATTAATAAAGGCTTTTTAAAAAATCCCTTTATTAATATATTATAACCCTTAAGCTTTAATTTAAATAAAAATAAATATATTTAATTATATTATAGTAAATATTTTATTTTAATTAAATAAAAAAAATAATATTTAATAACTTTTTAATTAAAAAGATTTAAAAACTAAATTAAATTATAGAATATTAAATTAAAAAATAATAATTATTATAGAATTATTTAAATATTAAAAATATTATATTAAAAATATTAAAAAGCTAATAAAAATCTTAATAGATTATAAAAACTTATAAAGTTTTATAAATTAATAAAGATTAAATAAAAAATAAGTAAAATAATATATATACTTTACCTTTTATAATTTTATAATTAAATATAAGCTTAAGAAAAATAACTTAATAAATATTTTTAAAAAAACTAGACTATATTAAAGAAAAACTTATAATAGATAAGCTAATATTCTTAAAGTTATATAATAAAATAAAAATATATTAAAATATAGATTAATATAATAAAATATTTTTATAAGTATAATAAGCTTAAGTTAATTTTTAGCTTATATAAAATAAAATATTTTTAAAAAGTAAAATATTTTTAATTCGAAAAGGGAATAAGATTATAAAATAATTAAATCTTTAAAAAAACTTAAATTAAATAAGAGATATTATTAATTATAAATGATAAATCTTAATTTAAAAAGTAAAATAAATTATATTAGAAAAATAAATTTATATAAATTTATTAAATAAACTATTTCTATAGCTTATTAAAAAAATAAAATTAATAGACTATAAATTATAAAAATATATTAAAATAATAAAAAATAATAATAATAAAAATTAAATTAAAAATATTAAAAATCTTATTAAGTTTTAAAAGAAAATAATAATCTTAAAAGAAAATAATAATCTTAAAAGAAATATTAATCTATATAGAACTTTTATATATTTACTATAATAATTTATTAGCTAATTACTTTAAAGTAAAAAGAATATTAAACTTCTTTAAAAAGAAATTCTAATAAAAGTAAATAAAAAAAAATATTAAGTAATATATAAAAGATTATTAAATATATTAAAAAATTATAATAAGAAAATATAAATTTTATAAAAAATTAAAATCTTTAAAAAAACTTAATAAACTTATAAAGGAATTAATTATAAACTTTATTATAAGATTATTAAAAATATACTTAATAAAAAAAATAAATAGTATATTAATTATTATAAATAAATATATAAAATATTCTTTATTCTTTATAGTAAATATATAAAATATAATAAAAGATTTTATTATAGAATAGAACTTATTTATAAGACTTTAAAAGGAATTACTTTAAATTAAAGCTTAGTATTTATAAGTAAATTCTAATTAGAATTATACTATATATTAAAAATTAAATAATAACTTTTAATAATATTTTATTTTTAAATAAATAAATAGATAAAATAAATTAATTAAATATTAAAATAATATTTAAAATATTTTATAAATAAAATTAAATATTATAGCTAAAGTTATTATATATAGTATAATTTATATATAATAATATAAAGAATATAATAATTAAAATAAACTTAAATAGAATATTAATAAAATATAAACTAGACTTTTAATTATATATTAAAAATATTAATAATAAAAAAAATATTAGAAATATAAATAAAAATATAAAAACTATTTAAAATAAAGAAATACTTAAAGAATTATTAAAAAACTATAATATAAAAATAAGTAAAATACTATAATTAGAAATATTAAATATTTAAATTTAAATAAAAAGATCTTATAAGCTTTTTAATAAAAAACTTAAAATTAAAAAAAAAAAAAAGTTAGCTTTAAAATATATAAAATTATTTAAAGTCTTTTAGAAAATTAATTCTTAAATATATTATTTTATATTCTTAAAGAAATACTTATATATTTTTAATATATTCTATATTAGCTTATTAGAATTTTAAAATAAAAAATACTATTTAAGCGAATTATTTCTTATATTTAATTTAAAAAAAGAAAAAAAAAGAAAAAATTAAAATAATTAAAACTAAGAAAATCCTTTAAAAATATTACTTTATAAAGTAAGTAAGCTAATTATTAAAATATAATTAATAAGTATTAAAAAAAATATAAATAATATATAATAATTTATTTAAAAGTTTAAAAAAACTTAAAAAAAAAATTAAAATTAAAAAGATTATAAAGAATTAATATAAAAAAAAAAGAAATTATAAAAAATATAAAAAAGAAAATTATTAAATCTTAAAAGTAAATTACTTAAAATTAAAAATTAAAAATAAAAAAAACTATCTTAAAAGACTTTAATAATAACTTATTATAATTATATAAGAATAATAAAGATAAGATTATTAATTATTTAATTTATTTAATTAAAGTATTTATTTTTTTTATTCTTAAAGAGCCTTTCGATAGTATTATAATTAAGTAAGATATTAATAATATAATAAATAAAAAAGCTTATAATAATATTCTAATTAATATATTAATTATTAAATAATTATAAATAAAGTATTAATTAAGTAATATACTTTTTATATTAAGTAATATCTTAAGAAGTAAGAATTAATAAAAAGAAAGGAAAAAAATATAAAAAGATATATATAGTATTAAAAAAGAAAATAATAATATTAATAAAATATTTAAAAATATATTAAATAATTATTTATAATATAATACTTTAAAAAGCTAAATATAATATATTTATAATATATATTATTAATATATTAGGATTTCCTATAAAAAGTCTTTACTTTTTAAAATTTATTATAAAGAAATATAATTTTAATTATAAAAAGTTAATAGATATTAAAAAAAAAATATTTTAATATTATCTTATATTTTTAAAATAGGAATAAAGCTAGTATTTATATATTAAAAATAAAAAATAACTATAATTTAAATAATAAAAATATTAAAATCTTTATAATTATTTATTATTATAAAAATAAAAAGAATATAAGCTTTACTTTTTAATTAGTAAAAACGATAAGCTTTAATTATAAAGCTAATATATACTATTTAAAAACCCTCCTTTAAGTAAAATTAAATATAATAATTCTCTATAAAAGTATAAATTATTAATTAAAAATATAATATATAATATTAAATATTTTAAATAAGCTATTTAAATAAAGGTTAGGAAAAAATAATAAGCTTATTATAAAATACTATTAAAAGAAATATAGACTTAAAAATATTATAAGGAATAAAATCTATAAAGAGAATAATAATAATAATATTTATAAATAATTCTATAAAAATAAAAATATTTATAAAAATAAAAATATTTATAAAAATATATATAAAAATAAGAATATATATAAAAATAAGAATATATATAAAAATAAGAACTAAAAGTATTATAAGAATAAGATTAAAACCTAATAAAACTATAAGGATAAAAAAAGAAATAATAAAAATAAATTATTTAATATTAAAAGTAAAACCTTAAGAAGTATATAATAAAAAGAGATTATAAGAAAATATTAATATTAGAAAAGAATTAATATTAAAACCTTAAGAATAATTAAAAAGATTAAAAACGCTTTATATATACTTAAGTATAGCTATTTAATATTTAAATATAATAATACGAAAAGATTTATTAATAGTAAAGTAAAAAGGAATAAAAAAATAACTTATATTATAAAATATAATTAATAAAAAAGAAAAAAAAAAGTTTAATTTATTTAATAAATAGAAAGGAAGTATAGAAAAAGCAAGAAGAATAATAAAAATAATATAAGCTTATATATTAAGAATAATATCTTTTTCTTTATTTAAATCTTAATTAAATAAAGAAATAAGATAAGGCTAGGAAAGAATACTAATACTTTATAAAAATTATTCTTTACGAAAAGTAAAAAGGGAAATATAATTTCTTCTTTAGTGAAAAGTAATAAAGGGATTAATTAAATTATTAAAAGCTTTTTACTTAAAGCCTTTATATTCTAATAGTAATAAAAGAAATATAAATATAAAAAGATTAGCCTTTATATATCTTTTTTTTTTTAAAATACTATTATAATTATAATTATTGATTAATAATTAAAAAAGAAAAACTATTAAAAACTTTTTTAAAAAATTAAATAAATTAATAATATAAATAATAATAATTTAAAAAGAAAAAGAAAAATAGATTTAAAAAGTATTTATAAATAAATATAATATTATAAAATACTTAATATTTACTTTAATAATTAATATAGTAATATTATAAGCTATTAAGTAATAATATAAGAATATATTATAAAAGGGGGGGGGATAGTTATAATATACCCTAGGTTATTATATTACTTAAGATTATATAATAAATCTATTAAAAATACCCTAGGAACTTTCTATAAGTAATTATACTTAAGAGAGAACTTAAGCTTTAATTACTATATGAATAGAGACTTACTTTCTTATACTTACCTAGCTTATTATACCTTTCACGTATTATATATATATATATATACTTTTATATATATATATATAATAGCTATTATCTTAATAAGGTTTCTTATTCTTAATAATATACTTAGCTTAGTATTTATTATTTATAAGTAATATATTAATTAAATTAACTTAGTTAATTTTAAGAAGCTTTATAGAAAGCTATAAGCTACTAAGCTATATAATTAGCCTAGCTTAATTATAGTAATATAAGCTTTATTAATACTTTAACTATTAGTATTAATTTAATTTAAATATAGCTTTAAGCTATATTTAATTATTAATTAGTATTTTAATTATTATAAATTAAGCTTAATTAATATAGCTTATACTTTATATATAAGCTAAAGGATATTATAAGCTTTAATATAGACCTTAGTATAAATATAAAGTAATGCTTTTTAAAAGTAATATTAAGTAATCCTAGGGGTTATTAAGATAATATAAGTTAAGAAATAAAGATAATAAGTAAATATAATAATATAAAGGAAGAAAGATAAAGGGAAGTATAAGGCTTAAGGATATAATATATTAAATAATAATTTAATAATTATTAAAATCATTATAAATATATATTATTAAATATATATAATAAAAATATATAAAATAGAAATTAATCTTATTAATTAAATTCTTTTACTTTATATTATTAATAATATTAATAGTTTTATTACTTTAAATATTAATTATATATATAATAAATAAATAATTAATTAATTAATATATATTAAAAGTAAAAATAATACTTTTAATAAAATTAATATATAATTGCTACTAATTATAATAGAATTAAAATAGGAAATTAAAAAATAAGTATAAATATATAAATTAAACTAAAGATCTTAGGATTAACTAAGCTATATAAGCTAGGCTAGTATTAAATTATATATAATTATTAGTTTACTATTAATTTCCGCAATACTAATAGCTTAATATACCTCGATTAATATTTCTTTATATAAGACTATAGCAATTTATATATAATTATAAAATTCTAGCTTAGTTTAGAAAGCAAGGCTCTTTAGACTGGTTAGATTTCCTTCGATTTAATAGCCCTAGTAATGCTTTTGCGTCTTAGGTAAATGCTAGTTACTTTAGACATCCTTATATGCAATGCTCATGTTCCGCAACATCTTACACTCGCTGAGATCTATCCTCAACACTACTTCCATCTACATTCGCAAGGGCTTTGTTACCATCGTCATGGATCCTAGGTTCCAGCTTGACTTGATGAAAATTGCGAAGAGGTGCACCTGACTCAAACAGGCGGTTCACATCTTCAAGAGACCGTCCCCTACATTCAGGGACAGCGAAGTAGGCAAATATGACGGAGCATGCTGCGATAGATCCGTAGATGAAGCCAACTTTCGAGTTGAGGTTTGAGTAGGGAGGGTTAAGAAGGTAAGGGAGAGTGAAGGCCACGGTGAAACTACAAAGCACGGCCTGTCAGCATTCTCCATTCCTTTACACAGAGGTAGCAGAGGGAAAAAAGAAGGAGGGAAAGTATGGAAGAGAGAAGGGAAAAGACAAAGAAACAAAGTGAAGATGCCCGTTGTACTCACTTTGTTGCCACGTTGATGAGAGTTCCAGTGCGATACGTGATATCTCGAAGGTCGTTACTTGGAAGCTCAGCACTCAGCGTGTGCACAATCGGTGCCCAGCCGAACATGTAACCGCTTGAAAAGATTACCATCATGCCGACGATGGCAGAGCGTATAGAGTACGTTTGATCCGATGCTGTGCCCAATCCTCCCATGGTCACGAGTGCTGCAGCCTGGATGGTGCCTCCGATGATGAGCATCTTGCGACGTCCCAGCGTGTCGACGCAAAACATGGAGGAAATGGTTATGCAGATGTTGATGGCTGACATGCCCATCTGCATGGAGAATTGGTTGACGGTCCCAAGGCTCTTGATGAACAATGCACCGTATTGAGAGGCGAATGACTGTCCCGTGGCTTGGAGGAAGAAGTTGGCCACCCAGACGATGAGGGTGCGCCTGAGGTTGAATCCCTTGAAGATGTCCGTCAAGACGCCTTGAGCAGGATTCCGCTCACGTTGCAAGTCGGCGGTCATGTCGTCGAGCTCCTCCTCAATCTGAGCCTTGGTGAACTTGCCCTGCCTGAGCAGCGTCAGCGCGCGGAGCGCTTCTTCATGACGATGCTGCATCACAAGCCATCGTGGCGACTCGGGAATGAACCAGATGGTACAGATGACGAACGAGGGTATGACATAGAAGATGCCGAATGGAATCCGATAGGCTGAGGCATCGGGACGCTTCTGGACAGAGTAGCAGATTGCTTGGACAAGGAGGCCACCAATCTAGAAGTTCATCCAAGTGTAAGTTTATACGCATATTTCAACGAAGAAGGGGGGGGGGGGGCCTTGGAGGTGGATGGTGTGGGACTTACGACCAGGCAAAGCTGATACGTCCCAACCACAAAGCCACGTGCAGCTTTGGGTGTGATCTCGGATTGGAAGACGGGAACAACTGCGAGTTCCATGCCAGTATAAACATCTAAAAAGACCAATGAATGCTTTTAGCTCTTGCGGGACCTTCAAGGTATATAGAATGGTGGTGTCTTACAATTCAGAACTCGGCCAACCATGATCTGATCGGATGTGGTTGAGGTGATGGTAATGGTAGCAGTGACTAGGCCCTAGCAGCTCATGGAAAACATGCACATGCGACGTCCCCATCTCTTGCTGACGATACTGCCGATATTGACACCTAGATAATCCATTAGACAGGACCATCTCTCCAATGAGTCTTCCAGAACTTACCCACGAACAGTCCAATGAAGCCGAAGGAGTTGAACATGGACAGCCATGTAGTGTCATAACCATACTTTCCCGTCTTTGGATTGAATTCTCCAAACTTGCGTTGGAAACTGTCGATGGCTTGAATGGATCCATAACCCACGTTATCGAAGCCGTAGCCCATCTGCGATATGCAGATGACAAGAATAGCCAAGATCAACCGAGCATTGAAGGCCTCGCGAAGACTAAAGCTCATGCGGAACATGATGGCTGCTACCAACAAAAAAAGGGCCTTGACGAGAGTAGTTCCGGTCGCTGTTGTATTTTGCTCTTCTCCCGTCTCTTCAGAGAAGTAATAGAGATTCCTTGTGCTATGACCGCTGGGCACGCCACCTCTCTCTCTCTATAAGATAAGCTCCGGGTGTAATCGTCTTCTCTGGCGGCGCTTCAGAAACGAAAGCTGAAATGTTGGGATTGATTCTCGTTGGAGACAAGAGCGACACCAACAGCGACGCCAACAGCGACTTATTTATCTCGACGAAGCAATCACGCCATCGTTCCAGTGATGCGTACGATACAGCCAGTATTAAAGCATTCTCCTGGGCTTGATGGCCAACGATTGAAGCGGCCGGCTTCCAGGGATCAGGCTAGATAGACTAGATCCACTCAATAGTCTCAACTCCTTTCTTTGGTACGTTGATTGTGAGCTGCAAGGAACCACTGGCTGGTCGAGCTGGGACTCTCTTCTCGTTCGTTCCTCTGGGTGGTTGCGGTGGTGGGGGCAATACTAAGTAAGGTACTTGTAGGGTCGGCTCTCGCTACCGAAGGCTCTCTCGGACCACCACACCGGGTCAACTCACTGTAGCAGAGAATGTGTGCGCTTTGCTCAGTGTTATTCGTCTGTACTTGAAAGTCAAGCATCTTTCCATTATACTCAGGCTTCGGAACGAGTTCGGGTTCGCCCCCCCCACCCCCACCCCCTGGCAAGATATCTTGCATCGCGTCATCTGCATCTACGACGGCGTCGTGATTGGGAATTTACTGGAAGAATGTGGTTCATGGACATGCTTCTGATCATAACGGTGACGCATTTGGTAGATAAGCAGAATACTAACAAAAGCTTCTGGCCGTTGATTAATGCAAAACAATAACATGGCAACCCATATTGATTGATTGAGTGTTGTTGTTGTTGTTGTTGTTGTTGTTGTTGTTGTTGTTGTTGTTGTTGTTGTTGTTGTTGTTGTTGTTGTTGTTGTTGTTGTGGTGGTGGTGGTGGTGGTGGTGGTGGTGTAGGATCTATGGTTCCTATATTCTAGATTCGTTCATGTCTTACACCAAGCAAGCAATAGAAGATGTAAAATCTACACGTATACATCTTTACGTATTCTTTACATTTCATAGCAGTCCGCCCAGCACGTCAGCGGACTGACTATATACCCGCCAGTGTCTACCTAAGCGTGAGCGACTGCAAACTCAAAAGGGTACTCAAACATGCCCGTCTCCGCGTAGTAGGCCTCCCAGCACTTGATCAACTCGGCCATCTTATCTGGCCGCGCCTCCGCCATATCCTTGAGCTCCCCAGGATCTTCCTCCACATTGAACATCTCCCAGGACCCCTTGCCCCGCGGAGGGTGCATCCACACAGCCTTCCAAGGCCCCTTGCGAATAGCCCGCAGCCCAATCAGCTCCCAGCCGTGAACGTGTTCGTCCTCATCGTGGACAGAGGTCCCGTGGTAGTCGCGGGACCGGAGGTGGGGAACCCACGACTTGCCTCTGACGGGTTCGATCTCGCGGCCTCGGAACGTCTTGCCCGGATGGTTGACGTTTGCGAGGTCCAAGATGGTAGGAAGAATATCCATGACTGTCGTGAACTTGTGCGTGATGGCGTTTGGAGTCAGATCTAACCCCGGATAGCGGACGATGCAGGGGCAGCGGATGCCGCCTTCGGTTGGCCACGTCTTCCATCCCCGAGAAGGAGCTGTTGCCGCTGATGCCCACCGCGGTCCGTACCAAACGAATGAGTCCTGCGCTCCGATGTTCTCGAGCGTGTTGTCGTAGTACGTCTCAATGATGTCCGCCATCGTGGTTCCGTCCCCCATGGCTTGGAGGGCCTCCATCATCAAGCCTTCAGCGCCATTGTCTGATATGAAGCAGATGAATGTGTCATCCAGCTCGCCGGTCGACTCGAGGTATTCGACGACCTGCCCAACGCCCTCGTCGATCATCTCAACCATGGCAGCATACACCTCCATCTTACGGCAGCTTTCTGCCTTCTCCAAGTCCGTATAGTCATCCCACTCCTTCTCGATCCCGATGCCTTCAGGCTTCGCGGGGACAACATCGGGAGGAACAAGCCCAAGCCTGATCAGGTTCTGAACTCGTTTCTCAGAAAGCTTCGTCGGACCGTCGTCATACCAGCCCTTGTACTTGTCCACGCGGTCCTTTGGTGCCTGCAACGGCCAATGGGGTGCGAGATACGCCAGGTATGCCAGGAAAGGCTTTTCCTTCTCTCCGGCCGTCCGGCCGTGAAGAAAGTCCAGCATGCGCTGAGTAGTGTGCGTCGTTGAGTAGAACCCAGCAGGAATTTCGGTCTTGCGGTCGATGTAGCGGTCATCTTCCATCCACAGCTGGCCTCTCCAAGGCAGCTTATACTTCGGATCATCGAACTGGGGTTCATAGTTGAAGTGATTCCCCGACCCAGCAAGAAAGGAGAAGACCTTGTCGAATCCTCTGGCCGCCGGGGCATGCTGCGGCTTCATTCCTAGATGCCTGCCGGGCGCTGTCAGCACGCGTTACTCCCTCTTCGCTTCGCTTCCCCATCTCAATCCTCCTCCCAGAGCAACCGGAGAGTCTCCACTGACCATTTCCCACTGAGCATTGTGTGATATCCAGCATCTTTGAGCATCTCGGGAAGAGCAGCCACGCGAAAGTTGAGGTATCCCTCGTACCCGGGTCTGCCTTCGAATGCCTCGGGCATCTGCCTCATGTGTTCAGCCAGCTGCCCCAGACCAGCGATGTGGTGGTCAGTGCCTGACATGAGCATCGATCGCGTTGGAGAGCATGCTGGTGCTGTGTGGAAGTTGGTCATACGGAGGCCGTTCTCGGAGAGACTCTGCAGCGCAGGAGTCTTGATCTCGCCTCCGTATGGTGACGTGTCGCTGAACCCTAGATCATCTGCCACAATGATCAAGAAATTGGGCTTCTTCTGTGTTCCCGGTGCAGCCATGGTGACTGTGATGAAGCGCAAATCAACACGCAACGCCGTGCTGATCAATGAATCACAGGTCTTGGTCGCCCGGTCAGTCAGACTGAAATATGTGTTGGAAGAGGAATAAAAACGAGGAAATCGGCCCTGTATTGCATCGCCGAGACGGCCCGCCTCTCGTCAGACCCCTGCTTGCACCCCCCTCCCCTCCTTCGTGAGCACATGTCGGAGTTGAAAGCTGAGGTGGAGAGTATAGATGTTCGGAGCCAAGGTCGGCTCAGTAAGGTAGCGCGAACATCCATGTGTTCTTGGTTAATAGCGACGGGGTGCCGACATAGCCCGGCTCGGCTGTCGCTCCCGATGACACCATCCCAGATCCAACCGCTCCGCTCCCTGAGTTTAGACCTAAGACGCCATAGTTGCGTTGTATGATAGAATTGACGACCGCTTCTCGCGGGGGCAGGAAACACAACCCAATCGACACAACAACAAGACCCAGGGGTTCTTGCAAGTTGAAGACTATCGGAGGGCCTTGTATATAAGGGAAATAGAGAATGTCAACCCTGCGTCGAATCAGATAAAGTGCCAAACTGCTTACACTCTCGCGCATCAATAACCGTTGCTTACCATGACGTCGCTCAAGTGGCTGATCGCCAGCCTCTTGGTAGCCGCTCACGGGGGACTACAAGGCGCTCACGCCTCCCAGAACCAGAACAAAAGGCATAATAACATTGTTGTCGTCATGAGTGACGACCAAGACGCCCGTCTTCATTCCTTGGATGCTCAGCCGTACATCAGGAATACATTAATGGCCGAGGGCCTATCTTTAACGAATCACTTTGCCACCGTTGGACAATGTTGCCCCAGCCGTACGTCGTATCTCAGGGGCCAGGCGGCTCACAATACCAACATGACTCATGTCAGAGCTCCTGGGTAAGGCAGTGTTGGCTTCTGAGTAGGAGAGTCCATTCGGGGCTAATTTTCGTTTGTAAATCTAGCGGAGGATACGAGAAATTTACGCAGTCTGGGCAAGATGGTGACTACCTGCCTCATTGGTTGCATGCAGCAGGATATACAACTGAGTGTGGGTGAGCTTCTGTTTGATCCATGCCCCAAGACGTCATGTGCGCTGATGAAGTTGTAGATATCGGAAAGTTCATGAATGGCTATAACCTGGCTACCTATCAGGACCGGCCCAAAGGTTGGGACCACACAGATATCATGGTAAATCCCTAGCTCTCCGGACACCCTTCGATCTGCAATCATCTAGCAGGCTCTCATCTGATCCGATACCATCTGTGCATAGGTCGGACCTTACATATACGAGTTCAATAATGTAGTCATGTCAGAGGATGGAAAACGCCCCGTGTTCTACAACGGCTTCCATCAAAGCGACATCATCAGGGCTAAATCGTACGTTACCTCGAGATGAGACCTCGAAAGGAAAGAAAAAGGGGAAGAAGAATAAAACCATCTGGACGATGGTGCCTAACAAGACCATTGTAGGCTTGCGCGACTGCAGACTCTAGTCGATGCTGGAGAGCCTTTCTATCTTCAGATCGCCCCGTCAGCGCCTCATACGCAGCCGGACGGTCCCACCGTACCATGTGAGCGGCACATGTACAAGTTCAACAACGCGACGGCGCCACGAATCCCTAATTTCAACCCTGCACACAAGTACCAGTCCCAGAAACCCTCCTGGGTGGGCCAAATGCCGCGGTTGACCCAACCGGAAATCGACTTCATCGACTGGCAATACCGCTCACGGCTGCAAGCGCTTGCTGGGGTGGATGAGGTTGTGGAAGACGTAGTAGAGTTCTTGAGAGATGCCGGCGAGCTGGAAAATACCTATGGTAATTATGTGCTGCCCGGTCCGAATTTGGTGCCGACGGTGCTTGATCCTGCACTGATGCTGATGTGATCCAAGTCATCTACACTACCGACAACGGATTCCACATGGGTAACCATCGCCGCATAGGTGGTAAAGGTCTTCCATATATCGAGGATGTGAACATCCCCATGATTATCCGTGGCCCAGGAGTTCCAGCGGGCGTCGCTTCAAGGATCCCCAGCACTCACATCGACATGGCCCCGACCTTCCTCGACATTGCAGGTCTGCATCAAAGCAATAACAACTACCCGCCGTTCCTCGACGGGCGCAGTCTTCTCGGCGAGTGGCAACAGCCGCAGAACAAGGCTCATGCGGGCTCTAGCAAGGAGATTCTCAACATCGAACTCTGGGGCACCATCGACAACGCCGGTAGTCCTGACTTCCAGAACACGTCGCCTGTCTATAGTTACAAAACCCTTCGAATTGTTGGCGAAAATTCAGCATGGCTCTTCTCTCGCTGGTGCGATCGGAACGCAACGGAGCTTTATGACACCATCGCAAGACTTCCCTTGCCCCTCGTCTTTCCGCATGAGCAAGGACAAGCGCTGACCAAGGGACCACAGAACGATCCGTACGAACTGACGAATCTTGCTCTCAATCCAACAAACGAAAACCGACGTCTGATCCAGCGGCTCAACGGCTTGCTCCTAGTGACTAAATCCTGTAATCAGGAGTCTTGCCGCAGCCCTTGGGAGATGCTGCATCAGGCTGCTCACGCCACTTTTTCCAGCCTTGAAGAAGCAATGCACCACCGATACGACGACTTCTTCGCATCTCTTCCCTCTGTTGGCTACCAAGAGTGTCTAGACTACCAGTCAACCAGTGTCGAGGGCCCATACCTCCCGCCAGAGTCCATCGCTCTGGGGTCGCAGTACCGCAACAACACAGACAACTACATGACGCGGACGACCAAAAGTACCAGGACTCCCGGGAACCTTGGCAGGATGGGCACAGCGGCGCAGCGGCGCAGCGGCACGCGAAGCTGGAGGACGTCATGGAGAAGGCGAGGAATATCACATTGGCACTGTAACGAGTTGTGGTGCCCCAGACTACTGCAACAGCAAAGACTCAGCTGCAAAATTCCGCGTCAGGGGAGAGGACATGGATGATTAAAGGAGGAAGTCCTGAAGAAAAAGAAAAGAAAAAAGGAAGAAAAAAGGAAGAAAAAAGGAAGAAAAAAAAATGGCGTTTTTTGCTTTGTAGGACATGGATGGATGTAGGAGGTAGGTAGGTGCCGCTATATCTAGAAGCATAATCAACACATGGAGCACCTTGGCTACATACATGCCTCCTGAGCAAGAGAATTCAGCATTGCTTTTTCCCGGTTATACTCTATACCAATATAGGTACCTCCTTGCTTGCAACTTGATCCTCATAGTAGCCAATGTAGTATCAAGCCTATCAAGGAGCCATCAGCTTCCAGCAACCCATACCCAGATGCGCGTGGAAGTGGGGAAGTGGGGAAGTGGGAGGGAGTGGGGAATGGGTTCTTATTAGTTGTAGTCTTGTAGCACGCCATCGCCTCTACAGAGCACGACAGCTGGTCTTGATTGTCTGCCATGCCGGCCTTGCCTCAAGGTACCGTGTTGTAATACAGTACTGTAACGCTTGCCCTTGAGGTGGACGAATCTTCTACAGAAACTGCCCGCCGCCCTTACGCATCTTAGATACGGCGCCGGATCAGATGATTCAGATACTCTACCTACAGGGCGAGATGACCGGGCACAATCAGCATGACCGGGCTGAACTAAAGGGAAATACATCCACGAGGCAGCCAAGACAATGACACAACTGATGCGAAGAGGGAATCGAGGTAAGCAGCGTTCATGTCTCTCTCCTATTGCTCCCCTGAGTTTCGCTGTTACCTTGCTCCTTCCTACTGCTTCCGATGCGCTCGCTCGTTAGAGTTGGACCTGTCGACTTTCCTACCTCTGACGCTCGGCTGTCGTACCATGGTTGATTATCTGACCTTGTGTGAACAGTGTGCCGCGTATGCAGGCTGCGTCGGGTATGTACAGGAACATGGGATGCTTATACACGTCTCAAGGCAAACCTTGTAACAACATTGCCTAGGTCAAATGTGACGGTCAACGGCCGACCTGCCGCAATTGCGCCGCATTAAGAGTGCAGTGCGCTGGTGAAGAAGAAGCAGGAGAAGGTCTCGGCAGAAGCGGTATCTTGCGACCCTCTGTAGATGACGTCTACCGCGCTGCTGGGTTGGAGAAGAGAAGGGTTGGTTCTTGTGAGGCATGTCGTCGCTCGAAGAGCCGCTGCTCCAAGACGAGACCTTCTTGTGAGCAGTGTGACAACAAGGGCATCGTGTGCCACTATGGGCCAAAGTATGCACGGCAGCAACATGGACAAGGCCAACAAGAACTGCGGCAACACGACTCACGGCGTCCCCTCACCCCTCAGGATCAGGAAGAGCGTCAGCATGTTGAGACGTCAGGTGCCTCAAACATGTCTCGCGCCGGTTCTCAAGAGCATGCGCTGCCGAGAAGCCAGGATAACGGCGGTCCACATGCGCCAACGCCACCAGCTTGGATAACAGAGCCCATCGCCGAAGATCACGGACAAACCCCCTCAAATGCGTATGAATGGTCTCTTGATTTGATACAACTGGAACTTTGGTACTAACATTGGCCCTGGTGGGCAATCTCTCTCTATTTAGCCTTTGCTCCATAAGCAGTCGCAGCCTCCGAGTCTTGTCTGCAATATACTTCAACCGAGTTTCTACTCTTCGATGCCTTGGGTTCATTCACAAGCCCTCGTTTCTCTTGTCCATAGACCAGGGAACTTTGGAGCAAGACTATGGCGAGGCCCTGATTTATATCATCTGCGCTCTTGCAGCTCTGTACGTTTATCTGCCTTCTACTTTTCCCCCTTGAGATATTTACTTACAAAACTCTTTCTTCTGAAAAGTTTGCATGACGAGGACCCAGAGCCTACCACAGATAGCCCAGATCTGTCCCAGAATAGTCAGCTATGGGCAAAACATGCGCAGGATCTGGTCTTGAAAAGCTTGGGAACACCCTCGCTCAAGTCATTAATGGTACGTGACTCTTGTCAATTTTTATGTTATTGTTTATGTGTTCTCCAAGCATGAGACCTGACATTGGCAAGGCAATGCTTCTTGTTTGCGAGTATGCCCTGCGCAGCGACCAACACGCTCTGGCTTTTATGATGATCGGTTGCTGTTGTCGCGCTATCCGCCTTCTTGGCTTGAATAAACCCCAACAATCCCACCAGCAGAGCTTCTCGCACCAGGCCGAGGTGGAGCGACTCTTGGTCTGGACGGCTTTCATCCTCGATAGTACGATTGGGAGCGGAGTCAACCAAAACTTGGAATGGAAGGATGATGTGCCCTACGTTCCACTACCCAGTTCAGATCACGACTTCATGTCTTCGTCCACAACTTCTGGATCTCCTGGCCACCTGGAAGTCGCGAATAACTCACATGAAACAAGTCACTTCAATCTTAGATCTCACATTGTGTATCAGTATCATTTACGAACTAAAGTCCTCCGGTCAGTCTCTCTCCTCGACAGCGCTTGGCAATCCTCTCCCCCACCCAACACACACACACAACAACAGGTAGGGCGAGTTATTACTTGTCTGCGCCGACGAGCCCTAGCACAGTCGAAACCGACCTCAAGTTACTAATAAGGATTCATGTAGTCTGATAAGGACTTACGACCCTGATGTCGACATCTCAGATTCCGAGTCCCCCTTTCTCGTGTTGGTACGCCAGCTCGAGCGATGGTATCAAAGTTTTCCAGAGTCCCTGAAACTGAGTGAGCTCAGTTCTTATGTACAGAGGGAGCAGGGTAATATAGGGGCTTTCTTCGCCTTGCATATGGCATACCATTGCATGATGTGTGATCTAACGAGAGTGTCCATTCCGGGCTACGACTTTCCGTTGGCGAAGGCTTTCAACTCAGTGCCGGTTTCCTTCAAAGTACAATGTCAGGACCGATGCCGTTTTCACGCCAACGAAATCTCAAAGCTGGTCACAATGGGTCTGCGCCGTGGCAAGCAGTCTTTCGATGACGACCTCTGTCTTGTAGCAGTTTTCGAGGCTACCAAGATTCTCATCGTCCATACAGCTGCTTGCACGGGGAATACGGCAGCTGATAGAACAGAAGCTAAGCAGAGAATTCGCAACAACCTGCGGATCCAAGAGAGCAGAGGTCGCAATGCCGAAAGGCTGCAGTTTTTTGTGAGTCAACTACCACTCTACGGATGACTGGGGAAAAGGAAGAAAACACTAGACCGGACGCCCTGCTGACTGAAGGTTTTTTTTTTTTTTTGCTTTTGATGCAGTATCTTTGTCTTCTACCACTTCTTGAACATTTCGAGTTTCGTGACATTGGCTCGGAGCTGAGGGAATCTCAAGGTCTATCGTAAGTTCGCCTCGGGCTCATGGGACCTACCCATAAGCATTTCACAGATCAAAGAGTAAAAAGGAGGTTTGGCGCTGACGCAATGTATTTCAGCGTTAATAATGAGGCGCCGCTCGAGCTCTCCGGAGCCGCTGATACCTGTTATTTGAGCAGCCTGTCGTCTTTCCGCCGTGCCAGACGGTACACTCAAGGCAGACAGGAATCGCTCAGCGCGCCGTACCCATCTCCCATCTCTGCAACTGATACAATCCCGAAGGCAACAGAGCCACCTATCGAGTCTCTACAGGAGCCTCCGATTGAGACATTTCCTACACATGACCATACTACCAGCAGCACACACCAGATCTTGGGGGTAGAACAGCTCGATCAAGGGCTAGCGCATCAGGAAACCGCCTCCCCGCGGCTTCAGTCTCCAGGACCTCCTATTGCTGATCCGTCTTGGTCCGATGAGCACATGCAAGCTTCACCAATGAATATGGATGATTATACGAGACTAGCTAGGGATATGTCAGGTTATCTGACCTGGCAATCGATGGAAATTCCTCCTTGGATGGAGTTTACTTCCTAGTGTATAAAAAAAAGAACATACAGACGAGTATTATAAGGGGGAAACCGACAGGGAAGCCAATATTCCCGCAATGATTGATTTGAATCAAGGTTCTAGCTGAATATGAAGCGTTATGTTGGTACGACCCCGATGAGGTGTCTAGGTGTTATTGAAGGTCTGCCGATGTATTTGATCCACGCGTATGGGTCGTCCATCTCGTCGGCTTCTAAGCTCTTGTGGAAGCCTTGAGCGAATGTGGGAAATTCGCTCGCAACACCGACAACTCCGACCTCAGTCTTGTAGTTCTCCCAAAGTCCTAGGAGTTCCTCGAGAATGCCAGATTCTTTATCAGCCAGGTCGTCTGTCTCACCAGGATCATTTTTCAGGTTAAACAGCTCCCATTTATGAGGTCCTCTCGGCGCAGGCACAAAAGTGATCTTCCAATCACCCTTACGCAGAGCGCCGGAGCCTGCTACTTCAAACCCTACTACGTAGTCCGCTCCGTGAATGGCAAACCGGCTCTGTAGGGCGGAATGATTGGGCAAACAATTGAGGAAAGGTCTCCAGCTGCGGCCACGGAGCGGTGCAATCGGTCGTCCGTGGTATCTCGATCCGGGATGTTGTATGCCTGCGAGGTCAAGGACCGTCGGCACAATATCCATAACAGTACAGAATGCATCGGTAAGAGCGCCACCCGGGGTAGTAGTGTGTGAGCCATCAGTGCCAAAGGAGAGTGAGAGCCCAATAGGGGGTTTCAGAACCAGTGGCACCCGACAGCCACCTTCAGTCGAGAACATCTTGAACAGTCGGGATGGTGCGGTAGCTGCTTGTGCCCAGCGTGAACCATACCAGACAAATGAGTTCCCACGACCGATGTTGTCGAGTGAGTTGTCGTAGTATTTTCGAACATGCTCGAGAATGCTGCCTCCTATCAAAGGCGCGGCTTCATATGTCGCACCCTCGGCCCCGTTGTCACTCATAAAGATAATGAGGGTATCGTCGTATTCGCCTGTTTGTTGAAGACGACGAATTACGCGACCGATATTCCAGTCCATACGATCGACCATGCCGGCGTAAACCTCCATCGCGCGGGCACTGGCAGCTCGGGTCTCAGCATCCAAGGCCGACCACTCATCCTGCTCTCCACTTGTTGTCACCACCGGATGGGCATTCACATCTTGAGCAATAATTCCAAGTTCCTTAAGGCGACTAATACGCTGTTGACGAAGCGTTTCTGGTCCATCATCATAGAATCCTCTGTGCTTTTCGCAGTTTTCGACCGGAGCTTGTAGTGGCCAGTGTGGAGCAGAGAATGGTAGGTATGCAAAGAACGGTTGTCGAGCTTCTTCCTCCGTTCGGCCATCAAGGTAGGAGAGGAGTTTATCAGCATAACCATCTGATGAATACCACCCGGGGCCTAAGTCCTTTTCTGCAATGAATCTGCCATTTTCTGCATGCAATGCGCGGGTGGCTGTCTCGAAAAACTTGCCCGGCTCATCTTGAGGATTCTCGTATTCTGGTTCATATGCTGTAGAGATGAGTATCAAGCGGCCGGATTAGTCCAACCTGGCGTGAGGAAGAACGGTTGAATGTGAGTCCTCGACTAACCATAGTGATTAGCACAGCCGGGAAGAAGGGCAAAGCTCTTCTTAAACCCTCTTCGATTCGGATGGTGCTCTGGCTTCAGCCCTATGTGCCATTTTCCGCTCATCAGCGTGTGGTAGCCGTTTTCGCTGAGCAGTTCGGGGAGCGCCACAACTTTCTCGTTGAGGAATCCTTCGTGCCCAGGTTTCCCACGATGAGCAGGTGAGCTTCGCGTGATCTCTTGCAGCTGCCCTAAGCCTGCTATGTGATGGTCAGTGCCCGTCATAAGCATTGACCGCGTCGGGCTACATGCTGCTGCAACATGGAATTCTGTAAAACGAAGACTACCTTGTCCAGCAGCAAGTGCGTCAATGTTGGGTGTCTGGATCTCCGAGCCATAGCAGCTACAGTCGCTGAAGCCGAGGTCATCTGCCACTATGATCAGAAAGTTGGGTCTGACGTTCACTGCCTGAGAGCCCATTGTGCCGCTGTTGATGCATCCACATCGGAAGTGGTCGAAGGCAAGAATGTCTAACGACAAAGCTCATGATTCTCAACGCTGCCAATTACACCGTGTAGACGTCAGATTTGTGCAATTCCACACTCGGTTCTCGGCATTCGCAACCGAAGGCACGAATCGCCGCCGATGGCAATGCGTAGCGGATGGCATGTTGGGACTGGTACACGTGTCGGCTCTCGCTGCCGACTCCAGCTCCAGGTGGTGTCGCATGCCTTACGAGGCTGGCGGCACGTGGAAGCCCGACAGCCCAAAATGGTGGCTAAGTCCCATTAGGATAGCTGGTATGTTGAAGGACATCCTGCTGGAAGGTTTGAGAAGTTGGGAGTCTGAAGCTATTCAGGTGGTGTGCCCACCGAGGCAGTTCTTTCTCTTAACTTCGTGGGTAGTCCCTAAGAAGAGCACCCACTATGACGGAACGTCACGAAAAGAAGCCAAAGGAAGCCTGAAGAAGCCTCGTAAATAAAGGTCTAAGTTAAAGCTAAGTAGAAAGTAATAATCTAAAAACTAAGTTTATTATACTTTACTTAATAAATAATTACTATATAATCTATATAATTATTTTTAAATTAATTCCCTTCCTTTTAAAGATTATCTTAGCTTTAAGATAGTATTAATAATATATATTAATATTAAATATTATTTAATTATTATGATTATTATACTTTTATTAAATTAAGTAGCCTTTTATATAAATTAGCATTCCTATCTTATATATCCTTCTTAAAGGTTAACTTACTTTAGCTTAGGTCGCTGAGATTTAGCCTCGCTCTGAGAGATACACTACTCCTAATTAGCTTCCTATACCTCTATAATACTCTGCTTAATCCTCTTCGGATTGGCAGCAAAGTCTAAGTTCTATTTTTCAGTGCAAATATTGAAAGACGGACGAGCGTTGCCCCTGGAATAATGTTATGAGCTAGGTCAGGAGAGTCTAGAGAAGTCATTACGAGATTTAGTCGGAACGGACTTAGGTTAGTCCGTTCCCTAGCTGAGAGTTCGATATAAGTTCGAGGATAAGGTTAGTTAGCTAAAGCCTATCTAAAAGGGTATATAAAAGAGTCTTACTATTTAAACTACTTATTTTTACTATCCAGACTACTCTTTACTATTCCCCTTACTTAGTAATAATTAGCCTGACTTAATATATATTTTCAGTATATTATAGTATAAAAAATACAATTAACTTCTTAAGTTAATTATTAAGCTTAGGGAATTATTCCAACCTAGTTAATAATAATAACTTAGTTAATAACTTATTTATATAGAATTAAAGCTATTTATATATAATAATATTATAAACTTATAAAAATCAATTAGTTATTTTATTAATTATAAAGCTTTTAATATATTACTTTCGATTGATATTTATATAGTTACTACTTTCAATATAGCTACTACTTTTAATAAAGTCTTTAATACTAACTTTAACAATTTAATATATTTAATAAAAGTATAGTTAATATTAATACTACTAATTCTAATATACTTAATATACTTTATAAAAGTATAGTTAATATTAAAGCTATTAATAAAGTATTTAACATACTTAATAAAAGTATAGTTAATATTAATATTACTAATTTTAAAATACTTAATATATTTAATAAAAGTATAGTAAATATTAATAATACTAATTTTAATATATTTAATATACTTAATAAAAATATAATTAATATTAATAATATTAATTTTAATATATTTAATATATTTAATAAAAGTATAATTAATATTAATAATACTAACCTTTATATCTTACTATTATTACTTTTAAGTAATTCTATTTCTTTTAATAAACTATTTATATTTTTTTAATAATATACTTATAGTTATAGTTTTATTTTTATTAAATTATATAGCTCGAACCCTTATTAAGTTAATAAGTATAAGACTTATATATATATTACCTTTATTTATAATTATAGCTAAAAGTATAAATCTACTAGCTTAAGGCTTTATAATATCTTAATATAGAAGACTAGCTATTAATTTTAAATTACTATAATTTATAATAATATTATAAACTTCCTATAAGTTTATTTTATTAATAAAAGTTATTATAATTACTTTCTATCTTTATACTTATTAATATACCTTACTTACTATAAAAAGTAATTATTAAAAATAACTTTTACTTATAACCTTTTAACTTACTAAGCCCTTTTACTATAAAAGATAATATTAATTATATATAAATTATTAAATCTTAATTTTCTTAATATTTTTATATATAAAAATATCTATAATAAGTAGTTTAAAATAAAATAAAATAAGCTAAATAAGCTAATTATTATATAATAACTAATTAAAATACTATAAGAAAAAAGTTAGTATTATATTATTTACTATAGAAAAAATAATAGAAATTAATTTAAAAGAATTATATAAGTATTAACTCAATATAAGAAAATATAAAAATATTTCTCTAAAGTCTTAGGAATAAATAATATATATAAAACTAATTATTATAGTTGCTATTTCTTATAAGTTATAAGTATTATAAATTAAAAGTCTATAATTAATTTTACTTTTAAAATCTCTAATTTAAAGAAGAAAGAAATTTATAATTAAATACTTATTTAATTAAAGACCTTCTATATTTAGCTCGAACTCTTAAAATTAAAATTCTTATAATAAATAAGAAAAAAACCTTAAAAAGTACTTTATTTAAGTTATAGCTTAAAATATAATTATAGCTTTACTTTTATTATATTTATATTAATATAAAAAAGTATATTTTTAAAGTATAAATTAATACTAAAGTAGATTCTTAAGAAACTATAAGCTTTTAAGCTATTTAATAAAAAGCTAAAGAAATTAATATATAATATATAATACGTGAAAAGTACGATAAGCTAGGTAGGTATAAGAAGGTAGGTCTCTTTTCGTATAGTAACTAAAGCTTAAATTCTCTCTTAAGTATAACTATTCGTAGAGAACTCTTAAAGTACTCCTAGTAGATTTACTATATAATCTTAAGTAATATAATAACCTAGGGTATATTATAATTATCCCCCCCCTTTCTATAATATATCTTTATATCGTCGCCTAATAGCTTATAACGTTATTATATTAATTATTAAAGTAAATATTAAATACCTTATAGTATTATATTTATCTATAAGTACTTTTCGAATTTGCTTTTTTTTCTTTTTTAGATTATTACTATTTATATTATTAATTTACTTAATCTTTTAGATTTTTTTATAATAGCTTTTCTTTCTCGATTATTAGTAATTAATTATAATTATAATAGTATTTTTAAAAAAAAGAAAAAATATATAAAGGCTAATCTTCTTATACTTATACTTCCTCTATTACTATCGGAACGCGAGGGCTTTAAGTAAGAAGCTCCTAACGATTCGGCTAATCTTTTTATTACTCCTCGCTAAGGAAGAGATTATACTCCCTTTTTTACTTCTTATAGAGAATAATTCTTATAGAATATTAGTATTCTTTCCTAGACTTATTTTATTTTTTTATTTAGCTAGGATTTAAATAGGGAAGAAGATATTATTTTTAATATATAGGCCCGCGTTACTCTTATTACTCCTCTTACTTTTTCCGCGCTTCCCTTCTACTTATTAAATAAATTAAAAAATTATTTCTTTTTTCTTTTTTTTTTATTAATTATATTTTATAATATAAATTATTTTTTTATTCCTTTTTACTTTATTACTAATAAATCTTCTTATATTATTATACTTAAGCGTTAGGTAGCTATATTTAAGTATATATAAAACGCTCTTAATTCCTTTAATTATTCCTAAGGTTTTAGCGCTAATTTTTCTCTAATGCTAACGTCTTTTTATAATCCTTTTTTATTATATACTTCTTAATGTAACACACCCCGGGTCATCGTGTCACCTAGGATCACGTGGTGGATCCACTAGGAGTACCTTAGGAGTTCTCTACGAGTAGTCATACTCAGGAGAGAACTCAAGCTTTAGTCACTATACGAAGAGAGACCTACCTTCTTGTGCCTACCTAGCTTATCGTACCTTTCACGTGTTATACTTAAGGTTTTATTTTTAATATCGGGTAGTTTACTTCTATTATTCCCCCTCTTATCCCTATAGTTTCGTTAAGTTTTAATCTTATTCCTATAGTACCTTTAGTTCTTACTTTTATATATATTCCTATCCCTATATATATTCTTATAGATACTCTTACTCTTATAGAATCGCTTATAAATACTATTATTATTATTCTCCCTATAGACTCTACTCCTTATAGTATCTCTAAGTCTATATTTCTTTCGATAGCGTCTTATAATAAGCTCGCTATTCTCTCTTAGCTTTTATTTAAATAGCTTATTTAAAATATTTAATATTATATACTATATCTCTAATTAATAATTTATACTTTTATAGAGAATTATTATACCTAATCCTACCTAGAGGAGATTCCTTAAATAGTATATATTAGCTCTACAGCTAGGGCTTATTATTTTTACTAATTAAAAAGTAAGGCTTACGTTCTTCCTATCTTTATAATAGTAAGGAATTATAAAGATCTTAATATTTTTATTACTTAGATTATAGCTATTTCTTATTCCTAGCGTATAGGCGCTAGCCTTATTCTTATTTTAAAAATATAAGATAGTATTAAAATATTATTATTATTTTTTTCTAATATTTATTAACTTTTTATAGCTATAGCTATATTTCTTTATAATAAATTCTAAAAAGTAAAGACTTTTTATAAAAAATCCTAGTATATTAATAATATATATTATAAGTATATCGCGTTTAGCTCTTTAAAGCGCTATACTACTATAATTACTTAATATATTACCGAGTATTTTATTAGTATTATTACTTTCCCCCTTAATACTATATATATTCCTTTATATTCCTTCCCTTTCTCTTTATTAACTCCTACTTCCTAAGATATTGCTTAATATAAGAAGCGCGCTACCTAATTAATACTCTACCTATAGCTATTTAATAATTAATATACTAGTTAGAATATTATTATAAGCTCTTTTATTTATTATATTATTAATATCTTATTTAATTATAATACTATCGAAAGGCTCTTTAAAAATAAAAAGAATAAATACTTTAATTAAGTAGGCTAGGTAATTAATAATCTTATCCCTATTACCTTTATATAGTTATAATAGGTTATTATTAGGGTTTTTTAAAATAGTTTTTTTTACTTTTAGTTTTTAGTTTTAGGTAATTTACCTTTAGGACTTAATAATCTCTTCTTTTATATTTTTCGTAATCTTTTTTTTTTATATTAATTCCTCGTAATCTTCTTAGCTATACCTTTTCTTTTAGGCTTTTTTAAACTCTTAAATAAGTTATTATATATTACCTATATCTTTTTCTAATACCTATTAGCTATATTCTAATAGCTAGCCTGCTTATTTTATAAAGTAATATTTTTTCTTATAGAGGATTTTCTTAGCTTTAATTACTTTAACTTTTTATTCCTCTTCTTCTTCTTCTAGGTTAAGTATAGGAAGCAATTCGCCTAGGTAGTCTTTTCTATTTTAAAGTTCTAATAGGCTAATATAGAATATATTATAAATATATAAGTATTTCTTTAGGAATATAAGGTAGTATGCTTAGGAGTTAATTTTCTAAAAGACTTTAAATAGTCTTATATATCTTAGAGCTAATTTTTTCTTTTCTTTTTTTAATCTTAAGTTCTTTATTAAAAAGCTTACGAGATCTCTTTATTTAAATTTAAATACTTAATATCTCTAGTTATAATACTTTACCTATCTTTATACTATAGTTTCCTAATAGTTTTCTAAGTATTTCTTTACTTTAAATAGTTTTTATATTCTTATTTATATTTTTAATACCCCCCTTTTATTACTATCGTCTTTAATATATAGTTAGAAGTCTAGTTTATACCTTTTTAATATTTTATTTAAGCTTATCCTAATTATTATATTCTTTATATTATTATATATAAATTATACTATATATAATAACTTTAGCTATAATACTTAATTCTTATTTATAAAGTATTTTAAATATTATTCTAATATTTAATTAATCTAATCTATTTATTTATCTATTTAAAGGTAGAATACTATTAAAAGTTATTACTTAATTTTTAATATATAGTATACTTTCGATTAGAACTCGCTTATAAATACTAAGCTTTAATTTAAAACGATTCCCCTTAAGGTCCTATAGATAAATTCTATCTTATTATAGAATAATATAATAAAATCTTCTATTTTATTTTATATATTTACTACGAAAAATAAAAAGTATTTTATATACCTATCTATAATAATTAGTATATTATCTACTTTTTTTTTCTTAAATATACTTTTAGTAATCTTATAATAAAATCTATAGTTAATTCTTCTATAGGTCTATTAAATCTTTTTAAAGATTCTAACTTTCTATAAGGCTTATATCTTCTTACTATAATTCTTTAATATACCTAATAATCCTTTATATATTACTTAATATCTCTCTTTATTTATTTCTATTAGAATTTCTTTTTAAAGAAATCTAATATTCTTTCTACTTTAAAGTAATTAGCTAATAGGTTATTATAGTAAATATATAAGAATTCTATATAGATTAATATCTCTTTTAAGATTATTACTTTCCTTTAAAATTTAATAAGACTTTTAATACTCTTAATCTTATTTCTATTATTATTATTTTTTATTACTTTAATATATTTTTATAATTTATAGTTTATTAATTATATTTTTTTAATAAGCTATAGAAATAGTCTATTCGGTAAATCTATATAGGCTAATTCTTTTAATATAATTTATTTTACTTTTTAAATCGAGATTTATTATTCGTAACTAATAATATTTCTTATTTAGTCTAAGTCTCTCTAAGGATTTAATTATTCTATAATCCTATTCCCTTTTCGAATTAAAAGTATCTCGCTTTTTAAAAATATCTTATCTTATTCGAGCTAAAAATTAACTTAAGCTTATTATACCTATAAAGATATCTTATCGTATTAATCTATACCTTAATATATTCTTATTTTACTATATAACTTTAAGAATACTAGCTTATCTATCGTAGGTTTTTTTTTAATATAGTCTAGCCTTTTCGAAAGTCTATCTATTAGATTATTTTTCCTAAGCCTATACTTTACTATAAAATTATAGGGGGTAAGGTATATATACTACCTCGCTTACCTCTTATTTAACCTTTATTAGCTTATAAAACTCTATAAATTTCTATAATCTATTAAAACTTCTACTAGCTTCTTAGTACTTTTAATATAATACTTTTAATATTTAAATAATTCTATAATAGCTATTATTTCTTAATCTAGCATTCTATAGTTTAGTTTAATTCTTTTAAATCCCTTTAATTAAAAAGCTATTAAATATTACTTCCTTTCTTTATTTAATTAAAATAAAATACCTACTATAGCGCGGTTAGGTATATTTATTTCTATTTAAATTAAAGCTTAAGGGTTATAATATATTAATAAAAGGGCTTTTTAAAAAGCTTTTATTAATATATAGAATACTATTTATTCTTTTTAATTTAAAACTATACTACCTGGTTTCTTCCTATTTATAATTCCCTTTATAAGCTTATATAAAGGTTAAATTATCTTAAAGTAATTAGTAATAAATTAATAGTAAAAGTTATAGAATCTTAGGAATACCTAGATCTTATAGTAAGTAGTTAATTCCTTCTACTTAGAGATTATCTTTACCCTTATAGGGTTTATTTTAATATTTTTTATTAAGATAATAAACTTAAGGAATTTAATTTAATCCTTATAGAAACTATACTTTAAAGGCTTAACGTATAGCTAGGCTATCTTTAAGCATTCGAGGATTTATTAAATATATTTTATATATAATTCCTTAGTCTTAAAGAAGATTAAGATATCGTATTATATTTATAAAGTTACCTAATACTTAATTAATATAATTTTAAAAGGTTATAAGCGTATTAATAAATTTAAAAAGTATAATTATATATTTAAAATAGCTATATTATATATAAAAAGTAGTTTTCTATTTATTTTTTTCTTTAATATAAATCCTATAATAAGTATTTTTTATATTTACTTTTATAAAGTATTTAATACTTATTATTTAATTTATAATCTTTAAGATAAAAGGTAAGGGGTAATAATTTTTAATTATTACTTTATTTAATCTTTTATAATTAATATATAATTAGAGACCTCTATCTTTCTTAAGTATAAATAGGATAAGAACTATAGCTAAGCTCTTAGATTCTTTAATCTAGCCTAACTTTAAGTTATTATCGATATACTCTCTTAAAGTATATAACTTAATAAGTAATAGTAAATAGATAGGTCTATAAGGTAAGCTTTTACTTTCTTTAATATCGATTATGTAATCTATAGCTTTATAATATAGGATTATTATAGTATTATTTATATTAAATATATCTTTAAATTTATTAAGCTTATTAAAGATCTTTTCTAATATACTTTTATTTTCTTCTTTATCGGGAAGTAATATAGGTTCTTAAAATATAATTATAATATAAATATACGCTTAATTCTAATACTTTTTAAGTATATCCTATAGTTTATATAATTAAGTTATATCTTAATTAATTCCGAATTATTATTCCCTTCTAGCTATATTAAAGTAAATTCGATAATCCTCTATCGTAATTACCGATAAAAAAATAAAGCTAATTATCTTAGAATTATCGCGATATATACTAACGTATAGCTATATAAACTCTTTAATTATACCCTTTAAATTAGTAATTTTAAATAAGACTTCTTAAATTCTTTAAGTCTATAGGTTACTTTAATTAATATTTATAAAAATAAATACCGAGATATTACTTTTCTTTAACTTATTCTCTTTTATAAACTTAATATTAATAAAGTCAACCTTTACGTTACTATTTAAATTAATAATAACCTCTTAGAACCTCTCTCTCCTTTAGACCCTAGCTTTAATATAGATCCTAGGGGATACTTTAAGTATAGAGGTTAGAAAAGGGTCTTTTACTTTAACCTCTTCCCTTTTCTTTTAATCTTTATAGAAGTTTATTATATTTTTAATACTTATAGGTACTTATTCCTTAAGTAAGAGTTATTTTAGTAATAGTAATATTTAATAAGTTTACTATCTTTTCTTAAGGGGTTTTTAAAAATATAATTCTTTTTTTTTTATTATTTACTTTAATTTTAATATAATATTAATATTAATTAGAAATTACTTAATTTTTATTTTTTAATAATAAGTAATCTAGCGTTTTAGTAAGTATTTACTTTCTTTTTCTTACTAGCCCCTATAGATTCTTAAAACCTCTTAGCTATTTATACTATTTTTACTTTTATCTCTAATAATAAAAGTATATATAAAAGTATATATTATTAAAGGTTATCTTATAGTTTAATATAAAATCGAGAAGTATGCTCGTTCTTAAGGAATAAATAGAAATATTTCTTTAAAAAGTTAAGGTAATTATAGAATTCCCTTAGAGATTAACTTTTATATTAATATATATTATTTAATTACTTAATAATTATATAATAACGATTATTTATATTTTTTAGAAAAATTAAAGTCTATTTTTTAAAAAAGCTTTAGTTATTCTTTTTCTTTTATCGCTCTATATCTAAAAAGAGATCTTTAAAGTATTAATCCTATCTTATATAATACTTATATTTTATATAATCTAAGGCTAGGAAAATCTTTTTTAAATCTTTTTTAAATTATTTATAACTTCTTTTAAATATATATTATAAATCGCTTAGCTATTTTTTATATTTTTAATAATTAATTAATAATATAAATTCTAATATATTTTTAATTTTAACTTTACTATTATTACTACTATCTAAAGAGTCTTAAGGTTATTATTTATATATTAGTAATATAATTTTAAGCTTAAGAAGCTATATTATTAGTTTTTAATATAGTTTAGCTTCTTATCGTTAGAATTACTAAAGCTCTTATAGTTTTATTATAATAATTCTTTACTTTTCTATTTCCCTCTCGAATTATATAATATTAATTACTTTATCTATTTATCTTCTATCTATTAAAAGGGTTTCCTCTCTAATAGTTAAGGTCCTTATTATAATATTTTCTTAAAGTCTTTCTTTAACTTACTCTAAGGGTTTTCCTTTAATTTATTAAAATTCTACTTTAGTCTAATTTAAAAATCGCGTTTTAATATTTTCTAAAAGTCCTACTATTATATTAATATTTTATCTCGTTTTTACTATCTTATCTTAAATAGCTCGTTTAGTAGAAGCTTTAGAATTATAATATATAAAAAGTATAATAAGCTAGGTAGGTATAAGAAAGTAAGTCTCTCTTCGTATAGTAACTAAAGCTTAAGTTCTTTCTTAAATATAATTACTTATAGAGAACTCCTAAGGTACTCCTAGTAGATCTACTACGTGATCTTAGGTAATACGATAACCTAGGGTGTATTATATAATATATATAAAGTAATAAAAATACTAACTTTATATAAAGCCCTAAGGGTATATTTACTACTTTTAAACTTATAACTTATATTGAAACTCTTAAATAGTTTAAAGCTACTTAAGCTAAGTTTTATAATATATATAAAATATATTAATTTTCTATTTTTACTTATATTAAATTAGAGTATATACTATTTTATAAGTAATAAATAAATTACTATATTTAATATTATTATAATTTTAATTAAAGAATTAATAGTTTTATTAAAACTATATATAAAGATATTAAATTATATTAGATTTCTAGCTATAGAAACTTTCTTAGCCTTTATAATATTATTAAATTAATAATTTAATAAAAAGAAGCTAATTATACCTCGAATATAGCTATTATAATATAATAGTAATGCTTAATATATATAAAGTATAATAGAAATAGCATACGAAATTAAAAAATAAGTATATATATATTAATTAAATTAAAGATCTTAGAATTAATTAAGTAGTATAAGCTAAGCTAGTAATAAGTAATATATAATTATTTTAATGTCTATAATAATTACTCCTAATAGTTTATAATATTAACTTAATATTTTATAATTAGTAATAAAATTATATTATAGTTAATTAGCAATTAGTTTATTTAATTTATTAATATTAATATTAATATTATATATTTATTTTATATATTCTTTTTTTATTATAATTATAGCTATATTAAATGCCTTTTAAGATTAATTCTTTATTTTATATTTAAATTTCTTTATTTTATTAATTATTTATATTAAATTATTAAAAGCTTTATATAATTTATTAATATTAATAATTAAGTTATAGTTATCTTATTTTATTCGAGAAGTTATAATATTATTATTATTATTATTATTATATATATTTTATTTAATATTATTATATTTATTTTAAATATCTTCTTTATTATAAATAATTATATAATTATTATTAAAATTATTCTATTTAAACTTATCTTCTTTAATTATATTAATAATAGTACTATTAATTATTTTATTTTATATATACTTATTAAAAGTATTTAATTAATTATTTTTAATAAAAATAAATATTTAAAGTAAGTATTTTATTATTATTATATATTCTTTTAATATAATATTATTTATTTTTAAATAGAATTTAATATATATAGTAAGATAGTAATTAAACTTATATACTATTAGTTTATATTTAATCTTATCTTATACTTATAAAAGCTATATATTAAATTTAATTATAAATATAACTTTATATAATTTAAGAAATATATTATTTTTAAAAAATAGAAAAAGCTTAAAATTAGTATTATAAAGTATATTATATATTAATCTTACTTTAAATATATTAAATTATTTTATTTTAATATTATATAATTTAATAAAAATAAATAAAGTTTAAATTATCTTTATTTTTTCTTTTTAATTCTTAATATTTAATACTTATTATTATATTTTTACTCTCTTATTTAAGTTTTTTAATAATATATATAATACTATATATTTTAATTTAATATTATTTATTTTTATAAACTTATAGATTAAGTTTTATTATTTTATAATAAGCTATTAAAGTTTTATAATAAATAGATATTAAGATAGGAATTTAATTAATATTAAATAATAATTAATAAGCTATTTTTAAATAATATAATAAAATAATAAAAGAAATTATTTATTTAAAGGAATTAAAGATAATATAATAAAGGAAGAAATTAATAAGTATAGTATAAGTTAAGGAGAAAAATAATTAATAATAATACTTTAGCTAATAGCTATAAGTATTTAAGAAATCTACCTTTTTATTAAATATATATAATACTTTAATTAAAAGCTATAAGTATTTAAAAAGCTTTTATTTTTCTTATTAAAATATAAATAGGTTTAAAAGTTTAAAATATATTTTTTACTTATAATAAGTATTATTATATATATTTAAATTAATATATTTAATTTAATATAATATATTTAATTTAATATAATATATTTATCTTTAATACTTAATAGCTACTTTTAATAATATTATATTTTATTTTTATTTATAAGATATTATTTTTTACTTTACTTTATAAAAGATTAATTATTAAATTACTTAATTAAATTATTAGTATTAATTATTAGTAGGTTTTTATTATATTATTTATTATACTAAAGGCTATATTTAATTTAGTAAATTAAATATTATAGCTTACTATAGAATATTTACTTAATAAAAAGTAGTTAATTTATATAATTTTTATTTATTATTATTCTTTTTAATTATTATTATAAAAATATTATTAAACTTAACTTATAAAATAAGTTTAATATTTAATAAATTAAGTTTAATTATATTATTAATATTATTAAATATATCTTTTAATAGAAAAGTAGATCTAGCTTATAAATATATAGATTAATAATTTATATAATTTTAAATAATTTAATTTTTTATTAATTATATTTATATACTTACTTAAGGATAGAGTATTTATAATATAATTAAAAATAAATATAATTACTTTAAGTAAATACTATTTGTTTATATCTATATTTAAATATTATTTTATTTAAATATTAATAAAATTAATTACTATTTATATTTCTTATTGCTTTTCTTTATAAAAGAATTATAATAATTAAGTATTTTTATTATTTAATAAAGCTTAAATAATTAATAAGGTAATTAATTAATATTTACTAAAGTTTAATATTAAAAAATATTAAATAATTACTTTAATAATTAAATTAATTAATTTTATTTAATTATTCCTAGCTAAATATTAAAAAGTTATAAAAATTAATTATATATTTAAGAATTTAAAAAGCTAAATTTAAAAATCGCTTAATTAATAATAATTATAATTAGAAATAATTACTATAAGTAATCTTTAATTTATTAAAAGCTAGGCTTTTAATATTAGTTTAGCTTAATTAATAGCTTTATATATATTATACTTTAGAATAAAGAGATATCTTTTTATAAATTTATAAATAATAATAAAAAGAAAATTATATATATTTTATTTAAGGAAGTAATAAGTATTGCTTTCTAATAAAGTAATAAGTAAGTTAATAATAAAGTTTATAAATTAAGTTTAAAATAAATTAAATTTAAAAACAATTAAGTTTAAATCTTTATTTAATAAGGCTTTTAATTATTTTATTATTATATATATATAATAATAATATATATAAATTATAATTAGTTTAATTATATTTATAAAAATATAAAAGTTTAATTTTTATTCTATATATATTATACTAAAGTATTATATATTATAAGCTATAATAAGAGTTAATTATACTATTAATTATAATATATAGACTTATTATATATTATTTTTTATAATATAAAGTAATAAACCTTTATTTATTAATTTAAAGGCTAGATTATATAATAAATAAATATTATTTTAAAAACTATTATTTATTTTTATTTTAATTCATTAATAATATTTTTTAATTTAATATTTTTAATCTATCTTATAATAAATTATTAATATTATTTATTATTAATATTAAGTTTTATTATAATAAGAGAAATATTTATAAAGATATTATTAAGTATATTATTATTAATTAAAATTATTACTTATATTAGATTATTTTTTTATAGAAGCTTTAATAAAGTATTAAGGAGGATATTTAATTTATATTTAAATAAGTATATATTAATATTAATAAATTAATTATTTATTTTATTAATATTAAATATAAATATAGTTTTTTATTAAATAATAAAGCTAGTTATAATATAATTAGTAAAAATAATAATAAGATATTTTAAACTATAAAAAATAATTTTATTCTTTTAAGTAATTTATTTAAAATAAGCAACCTTTAACTTAATTAGCTAGTATTTTATTTTAACTAAGCTAAGTAATTTACTTTAAAATATAATATATTATATATTAATATATATTAATATAATTAGATTTTACTTATTAAAATTACCTTTATAGTAAAAAAGTATTATATTAAATTTATATTACTTTAATATATTAGTTTTAATAAGTAATACTTAGTATTTATTAGAATGTATTAATATAATATATAATTTATATTTAATATTAAATTAAATTAAATTAAAAGTATTTAATTTAGACTTAATTAAATTAAATATAGTTTATATAGTAATTTTCTTTTTCTAAGTATATATTATTTTTTTTATTTTTATCTTTTCTAGCTATTACTAATAGCTTAATTTTATAATAATAAAATAGTTTAATTTTTTAAGTATAAGATAA